>SJYC01023467.1:0-10896 GCA_006408675.1 Madoqua kirkii
CAGGCCTCCCTATCCATCACCAGCACCCGGAGTTCACCCAAACCCATGTCTATTGAGTTGGTGATGCCATCCAACCATCTCATCCACTGAATTCCCCTTCTCCTCTTGCCCTCAATCTTTCCCAGCATCAGGTTCTTTTCAAATTAGCCAGCTCTTTGCATCAGGTAGCCAAAGTTTTGGAATTTCAGCTTCAACATAAGTCCTTCCAATGAACAACCAGGACTGATCTCCTTTAGGATGGACTGGTTGGATCTCCTTACAGTCCAAGGGACTCTCAAGAGTCTTTTCCAATACCACAGTTCAAAAGCATCAATTCTTTGGTGCTCAGCCTTCTTCACAGTCCAACTCTCACATCCATACATGACCACAGGAAAAACCATAGCCTTGACTACATGGACCTTAGTCAGCAAAGTAATGTCTCTGCTTTTGAATATACTATCCAGGTTGGTCATAACTTTTCTTCCAAGGAGTAAGCGTCTTCTAATTTCATGGCTGCAATCACCATCTGCAGTGATTTTGGAGCCCCCTCAAAATAAAGTCTGACACTGTTTCCACTGTTTCCCCATCTATTTCCCATGAAGTGATGGGACCAGATGCCAAGATCTTCGTTTTCTGAATGTTGAGCTTTAAGCCAACTTTTTCGCTCTCCTCTTGCACTTTCATCAAGAGGCTCTTTAGTTCTTCTTCACTTTCTGCCACAATGGTGGTATCATCTGCATATCTGAGGTTATTGACAATCTTGATTCTAGCCGTGCTTCTTCCAGACCAGCGTTTCTCATGATGTACTCTGCATATAAGTTAAATAAGCAAGGTGACAATATACAGCCTTGACGTACTCCTTTTCCTATTTGGAACCAGTCTATTGTTCCATGTCCAGTTCTAACTGTTGCTTCCTGACCTGCATACAGGTTTCTCAAGAGGCAGGTCAGGTGGTCTGGTATTCCCATCTCTTTCAGAATTTTCCACAGTTTCTTGTGATCCACACCGTCAAAGGCTTTGGCATAGTCAAGAAAGCAGAAATAGATGTTTTTCTGGAACTCTCTTGCTTTTTTGATGATTCAGTGGATGTTGGCAATTTGATCTCTGGTTACTCTGCCATTTCTAAAACCAGCTTGAACATCTGGAAGTTCAGGGTTCACATACTGCTGAAGTCTGGCTTGGAGAATTTTAAGCATCACTTTACTAGCATGTGAGATGAGTGTAATTGTGTGGTAGTCTGAGCATTATTTGGCATTGCCTTTCTTTGGGATATAATATTAGCTGTAAGATTTTTGTAGGTGCCCTTTATCAGGTTGAGACAGTTCTATTTCTAGTTTGTTGAGACTTTTACCATTAAAAAGTGTTGGCTATTGTCAAGTGCTTTTCAAACATCTATTGAAATAATCATATGTTTTTTTCCCTTTATTCCATTAATATGTTGTTGTGTTACATTGATTTTTTTCATATGCATAACCAGTCTTCCATTCCTGGAATAAATCTTACTTAGTCATGCAGTATGATCCTTTTTATACGTTGCTTAATTTGGTTTGCTAGTATTTTATTGGAAATTATAGTGTCTGCATTAATAAGACATATCAGGCTATAGTTCTTGTTTCTTATTTCCCTAGTATCAGGGCAATAATACCCTCTTCATAGACTCAGTTGGAAAGTGTTTGTCTTTTATTTTTCGGAAGCATTTGTGAAATATTAGTGTTAATTCTTCTTTTTTGCTAAAATACAATAGGTAGCTACCTGGCCTGGGCTCTTCTTTGTGGTAAGTCTATTGATAACTAATTCAATATTTTTATTGTTAAAAGTCTGTTCAGATTTTGGTTTTTGAGTCAGTTCCAGTATTTTGTGTCTAGGAATTTGTCTATTTTATCTAGATTATCTAATATAATAGTCTAATTGAATTAATATCTGGTTTATTTCAACACTGTCCTCTTATTGCAATACACATTACATCTTTATATATTATAAGCTCATCAATATAGTTTTATGCTTATAGCTTGCACATGACTTTTAAATCAGGCAAGAGGAAAAGAAAGAGGTATAAATAAAAAATACATGTAAACTGCCTTTTATATTTTAGCAGTGCTCTTTATTTTTTGGTGCAAATTCAAGTTACTCTCTAGTTCCTTTTATTTCAGTCTGAAGGACTTCCTTTAGTAATTTAAGGAAGGAAAGTTCTGATTCTTTCAGATTTTTAAACTGGTAATACCTTGTGTGTGTGTCAGTTGTGTCTGACTCTGTGACCCCATGGACTATAGCCCACCAGGTTCCTCGGTCTAGAGGATTACTCAGGCAAGAGTACTGGAGTGGGCTGCCATTTCCTTCTCCAGGTAATGTCTTAGTTTATCCTTATTTTTGAAGAACAGTTTTGCTGGATATAGAATTCTAAGTTGACAGTCTTTTTCTTTCAGTACTTTACATTATTCCACTGCTTTTTGGCCTCCATGATTTCTGATGAGAAACTACCTATTAATATAAATGAGACTTCTTTATACATAACATGACATTTTTCTCTTGCTGCTTTCAAGACTCTGATTTTTTACAACTTGACTATAATTTGTTTCAAAGTGAACCTCTTTGAATCTATTCTACTTGAAATCCATTGAGATTCTTGAATATATAGATTCCCATGTTCCACCAAATATGGAAAGTTTTCAGCCATTTTTTCTTCAAATATTCTTTCTGTCCCTTTCTGCTTCTTTCTTTCTCAGATTCTCATTATATGTATATTGGTATACCTGATACTGTCTCATCAAAGTTCTGCTAATTTTTCTTCTTTTTCTCCTTTCTCTTTTCAGATTGAATAATCTCATTTGTTCAGTTCAGTTCAGTCACTCAGTCATGTCCGACTCTTTGAGACCCCATGGACTGCAGCACGCCAGGCCTCCCTGTCCATCGCCAACATGAGTTTACCCAAACTCATGTCCATTGAGTCACTGATGCCTTCCAACCATCTCATCCTCTGGCATCCCCTTCTCCTCCTGCCCTCAATCTTTCCCAGCATCAGGTTCTTCTCAAATGAGTCAGCTCTTCATATCAGATGGCCAAAGTATTGGAGTTTCAGCTTTAATACCAGTCCTTCCAAAGAATATTCAGGACTGATCTCCTTTAGGATGGACTGGTTGGATCTCCTTGCAGTCCAAGGGACTCTCAAGAGTCTTCTCCAACACCACAGTTCAAAAGCATAAGTTCTTTGGCTCTCAGCTTTTTTTATAGTCCAACTGTCACATCCATACATGACTACTGGAAAAACCATAGCCTTGACTAGACAGACCTTTGCTGACAAAGTAATGTCTCTGCTTTCTAATATGCTATCTAGGTTGGTCATAACTTTCCTTCCAAGGAGTAAGTGTCTTTTAATTTCATGGCTGCAGTCCCCATCTGCAGTGATTTTGGAGCCCCCAAAAATAGTCTGACACTGTTTCCACTGTTTCCCCATCTATTTGCAATGAAGTGTTGGGATCAGATGCCATGATCTTAGTGTTCTGAATGTTGAGCTTTAAGCCAACTTTTTCACTCTCCTCTTGCACTTTCACCAAGAGGCTCTTTAGTTCTTCTTCACTTTCTGCCATAAGGATGGTATCATTTGCATATCTCAGGTTATTGATATTTCTCCTGACAATCTTGATTCCAGCTTGTGCTTCCTCCAGCCCAGCGTTTCTCATTATGTACTCCGCATTTGACCTATCTTCAAATTTTCTGATTCTTCCTTCTATCTACTTAAACCTGCTGTTGAACCCAATAGTGATTTTTTAAAAATTATTGTAGTTTTCAGCTCTAAAATTTCTATTTGGCTGCATTTTACAAATTTTATCCCTTTATTGATCAGTTCAGTTTAGTCGCTCAGTCATGTCCAACTCTTTGCGACCCCATGAATTACAGCATGCCAGGCCTCCCTGTTCATCACCATCTCCCGGAGTTCACTCAGACTCATGTCCATTGAGTCCATGATACCATCCAGCCATCTCATCCTCAGTCGTCCCCTTCTCCTCCTGCCCCCAATCCCTCCCAGCATCAGAGTCTTTTCCAATGAGTCTAGTGATATATTGTTCTCATATTTTCCTTTATTCCTTTATACATGATTTTAGTTCTGTGAACATTTTTATGGTCACTGATTTAAAGTCTTGCTCTAGTAAATCCAATATCTGGGCTTCCTCAAAGATAATTTCTACTGACTGCCTTTTCTTCCTTATGAATAGAACACACTTTCCAGTTTCTCTTCATGTCTCATTATTTTTTTTTTAAACTGGACATTTAAAATAATATAAAACATCAATTCTTGAAATCATATCACTCCCCCAACTATGGTTTGTTGTTTCAGTTTGTTGTTGCTGTAATTATTCTTCCTATTTGTTTAGTGACTTTTCTAACCATAGAGTCTGCATTCTTTGTCATGTGTGGTTAGCTTAGTGGCCAGCTAATGGCTGAAAGCTTCTTTTAAAGTAATAGTAATAATGCCCTCAGCCAATAAGTTCCAGGCTTTGCTGAGGGGATTTCTGTGTATAGAGGGCACACCTTCAATTTGCCAGCTGTTTACAATTCTTAATTTTCATTCCCTGCTTTTGCAGAGGCTCAGTGTCACCAATAGGTGAGAGACTCGGGCTTTCTCAGGTCTTTGCTGAGAAAATGCATACCTCTGTACATGTGCATGCCTTTTATATTTCCAGGAATATGTGAGCTTTTGAAAGTCCCAATAGAAATCTCATTCCACAACACTGAAAAAGACCTGAAATTGTTCATTCTATGGGGCTGGAAGTTTATACAATTACAAGAGAAATAACCCACCTTCTCGGATTTTTGTTCTAAGTGCAACTTTTCATACCTTCATCACTACTTATTTAGTTCTCTCCTACCTACTTTTATATCATCATCTATAGACCCACAGATTCATTGCTGATAGTCAACATGAATATGATAACCAGAAACCTGTATTGACATTTCAGTCCTGATGACTGGATTTACCTTGCCAAGGCACAAAGTAGATAATGCAGTAAATTAACCAACCACTAGGATGGAAACAAAACTAGGGAGTCTTAAGTGAAAAGAGAGCAACCACAAAGATAAATTATATGGAGGGTTATAACTAGAGGTGAAGGGTATAAACTTAGGTTTCAAAAGTCATGGGATAAAATCTGACTGTACCACTCGCCCCTGGGTCAGGAAGATCCTTGGAGAAGGAAATGGCAACCCACTCCAGTACTCTTGCCTGGAAAATCCCATGGACAGAGGAGCCTGGTAGGCTATAGTCCTTAGGGTAGCAAAGAATTGGACACAACTGAGCGACTTGTCAACATGTACTACTCACCAGCTCCGTGACTTGAGAAGACACTCTTCTACTCAAAACCTCTGCTCTTTGTAAGTGGAAGTAATGTCACTTCATCAAGATATTTTGTAGATTAAATGAGCTAATTATATATAACACTTATATATAATTAGTGTTACTCAGCAAATGATATTATTAAATATCCTCATTGAATATCCCCCCAAAATATTAGGTAGTAACTAGAATAATCCAAGTCCTAAACAGATTAACTACAGCTACATAAATGTTTCAGCTTTGAAAAACAAGGTATGTTTCAAAAATGAGACTGTCACCTATAGGTAATCTTGCATCTCCCACCAGAGACATTTCCCAAGGTGACCGATATCCATAAATCTCTCCCAGGTGTTCCACATGCTATCCTCCTATATAAATCATGGACTTCTGGGGAGCATGTCATTCACATGCATTCTTACTGTCAACAGTCACTGGGCACATATCAGGCATTGATTTAGCACTGGTGAAGGGTGATGAATGAGCAGATAGGGTCCCTACCATCATAAGATGAAATTCCAACAGGGGATGAAGGCAGGTTCTGGTGATTCCATTACAGCATTAAAGACTAAAAAACCTAATATGACATTTCTTTGATGTTCTCACAGCTCAAATTCTGCAGCGATTCAGATTTCACCCAGATTTTATCTCCCATTCAGTGGGATTTGAAAATCAGAGTGAAGATCATGTGGTATATGCTATATTTCTGCTGTTCCTGCCAGAGATTTGGGGTATTCTGAAATCTGTTTAGGAAAGATCTCAGTTCCTGTCCTTAGGTTTATGTGTTTTCAATAAACAGAATCGCTTACTTTGGTGGAAGAGATGACTGCAGAGGCAATGTGATCCTGAAGCTGGCAATGGTGGCATCAGCTTCCTGAATCCTAGCTTTGTCTAGTGACAGAGATGTAATTGTAAATTTTGTTCTGTTGTTCTGAGCATTATCTCAGAAGCTCTGTCGGCTCCCCAGCACCTGCAAGATTTCACATGCCATCTAAAACAAATATGAAATCTCTTTCTGCTTGAACCAGCTGAAATGGGTCATTACTAAATCCAGACCAATGGAGGGAAACAAATAATAAGAACATAAACATCACAAGCATTGATTGTAATATACAAAATAAAGACAGAGTGATGTAAAGTGAGGAAAGATTTTTCAGACAGAGTGGTCAAAAGGTCTTCTTGATTAAATGAACTAAAGCAGAGCCCTCATACAAAGAAAAAGCTAAAGCAAGATTTGTACAGTTCCAGGACCAGCAAATAGTCATAACAGAGGCCCAAATGTGGAAAAGAGCTTATTGCATCCAGTCTTCAGAAAGAAGAGTAGTGTGATTATAGATTTGGGGCAAATGTCACAAGAAGAAACTAGAAAATTTAGCAGGGATTACAGCTTCTCAAAGTGTGGTCCCAGGACTGGTACTGGTCTGCAAACTGTTTGCTTAGGATACATGATAGGGAATTCCCTAATGGTCCAGTGGTTAGGATGCCAAGCTTTTGCTGCTGAGGACCCAGGTTTCATTCCTGATTGGGAAATTAAGATACCACAAGACACTCGGCCAAATAAATAAATTAATTAAAATAAAGCATCCATGATAAGTACAAAATTTAAGAGTAAATGTTTAGAAATATCATAGCAATTTTGATTGCCACAACATTGAAGCAACATTTTGACACATTTAATAAAATTATTTCCAGTCCAAAACAGACTGAAAATTAAAAACAAAACTGATCTATGAGATAGTTTAAGAAGCATTGTCCTTCAGGTCCAATCTCTCAAACTTTTTCTGTAAAGAGCCAGGCGCTAACTGTTTTAGGCTTTGTGGGGTCATAGGCTCTTACCACCCCACTCCAGTACTCTTGCCTGGAAAATCCCATGGATGAGGGAACCTGGTGGGTTGCAGTCCATGGGATGGCTAAGAGTCGGACAAAACTGAGAAACTTCACTTTCACTTTTCACTTTCATGCATTCTAGAAGGAAATGGCAACCCATTCCAGTGTTCTTGCCTGGAGAATCCCAGGGATGGGGGAGCCTGGTGGGCTGCCGTCTGTGGGGTTCACACAAAGTTGGACATGACTGAAGTGACTTAGCAGCAGCAGCAGGCTCTCTGTTGCAACTATTCAGTTCTGTTGCTGCTGCTGCTGCTAAGTCGCTTCAGTCGTGTCCCACTCTGTATGACCCGAGACGACAGCCAACCAGGCTCCCTCATCCCTGGGGTTCTCCAGGCAAGAACACTGGAGTGGGTTGCCATTTCCTTCTCCAGTGCATGAAAGTGAAAAGTGAGAGTGAAGTCACTCAGTCGTGTCAGACTCTTTGCGACCCCATGGACTGCAGCCTACCAGGCCACTTCGCCCATGGGATTTTCCAGCGAGAGTACTGGTGTGATAGCACAAAAGCAGTTGTGGACCATATATCAGCAAAGGGGTTTGGCTGGGTCTAATAAAAATTTATCTATTAAAAAAAAAATGTCATGGTGATCAGATTTAGTCTGTGATGCCTAGTTTGTCAACCCTATTCTAGGCCACAGGAAGAAGACTGGGCTTGTCTAAAATCAACAAAAACCATTTAATGAAGGATTCCCTCACCCTTGTCCCCTTCTCATCACTGTCTAGATGTGTGTGTGTAAAGTCTTTAATCACTGACTCTAAATCAGAAAGGACTTTGAAGATCCTCTCACTTCAATTCAGTGTTCTTCTCATAACAACCATGACAGATGGAGCCTCTGCTTACAGAACTGGTGTCTACAGGCAGAATCCATTTGACTCTTATCTGCATCCCCCAAGAAATGATGATGACACCAATGACCTTGCATTAGCCTCACGAGCAACTGACAGACCCACGAGGCCACAGCTTTCCATTCTCCAAGCCCTCACAGTAAGTTTCCATTTCATCTGAGTTCTGAAATCAGCTCCAGGGCCCAATATTTTGAGATATACCACGCCATTTTTCTTTTGAACATAGTTATACTTCTGTCCACAGGTACTCTTGTGAGCGCTGTCCATCACCAGCTCATTTGTTGTGTCTGAAATGGTTGTATAGGACAAGCAGCCACCACATATGTAGCCATGTTTACCCCTGGACTCCAACACTGTCACGAGCAGAAAGGCCTTCAGCATTTGCATGCCTCCATTCACACAGCACCCACTTCATAAACCCAACCCAATACCCATACAGTAGGTCACCTTATATTCTCCACACACAGAACATAGACCACTGTGTGTGTGAGAACATGCACTCCAACAGCAGGTCTCTCACATGGAGGGCAGAGCTGAAGCAGCCCTTTCTGAAATCTTTTTTATTTAAGATTTCTTTCATTGACCCTTAACAAATTTAATAGCTAAAACGTTGCTCTTGCAAGTTCCCTTAAAATATTCCTTCTGAGCCTACCACCGTTTATCTTGGCAGCAGGTAGATTGAAGAGTTTTGGAAAGTCTCAGCTTGGCATAGCCTCAGAGCTACTGGCACATTAAAGATTAATAAAGAACATTGAACTGAGTTCAGGACACTGCAACATGATCCTTCATCATGAAATGTGCAAGATTCTTTGTGCAGTGAACAAAACCAAAGCCAAAAAGGGCCAACTGTGACAAGCTAGGATCGGAAACAATCAGGAACTTTGTGTGTCTTTCATTGGTCAATTGATGGATAGCAGTCAATACCCCTGCTCAGCCCTACTCTTCCTAAACATTCTCAGGAATTTCAGATGGACCTGGGAGTCCAATCCCCAGAGGAGGGAATTTACTGAGCTTGCAGAACCATAGAGATAGTGCAACCACAGCTGCCCTCTTCCAGTATAAGAGTGATTCAGAACAAATTCCCAAGTTAGCAGCTTCTCCAAGAAAAGTTGAGATAAAGCAAGGCATTTCTAAACATTTGGGATTTGCTTGAGTAAGACAGAACACTTGTGTCAGATTGAATATTAACCCAGGGGGAAAAATACACTTTCTGCATGCATAGGCAAAGGGCTGGTAGCAGAATGCACAAGACATTGATGATGAAAATAAAAATGAAACAAGCACATACAGCATACTATTGGTTCAAAGGAGGAATCTGTTTGTAATCAACCTCAGGACACTTGGACACAGGCAGCAAATACTGGGATAGATCAACAGAAAATGAATTCTGGAAAAACACTGGCGGACTCCACATGTGTGCTGGGTGATGCCCTGTGTCTGTTTACATGTTGCAATCCCCTCAAGCCCTCCAGAAAAATCACAGGCAAACTCTATGCTCTGCAATTCAGAAGTCTGAAGCAGAGCACTTACTTAGCATGTTGGAAGCTCCTGCCTCCACACCAACAGAAACATTCAAGAAAAAAGAGAGAGAAAAGAAAATTCTGACCTTACCGATAAGGCATAGCAGGGACGGTGAATATGTTCACTTTAGCCCACTTAGTGCTTTCTCTTGCATTCGGTCAGTGTTCTAAGGCTATTGAGGAGAGTTCCTGGGGTTTTCGGATCTTCCTTCAAGAGTTTTAATCACTGGCTTCCCCAGACCGGGTTTAACAAACACTGCTGTGTTCTGTCAATATTTGTATGCAGCACCGCATTGGGCAACCAGCCAACACACAGTTTCAAGAGGCAAGGGGAGAAAACTGACACCCTAACAAACATGCTTCCCTCTTTTGTGTCTTTTAAGATGGTGCTCAAAGTGTCATCTTTGACGATGACAGCAACTAAAAATATCCTCTTTGGGGGACTTTCTCCATTGCCCCCCAACCCCTGGCTAGGCTGCCCGAACTGGGTTCCGCAAAGTTTGTTTTCTCTCTCTCTGCCCTGAAGTTCTCCACACAATCACCCGGCTTCCCTCTCTACCAGCTGCACTTTAAATGTATTTTAATTGGCTGGAATGTCGAAAGAATCTATTTGGCAGTCGTTTACATGTGAAGCACGCCCAGGGCAGCTGAAAGAGGCCCCAGAAGCAGCCGATTACTTCATCAAAAGCTGCAGTTTGAATACCATTGACTCCTACATAACTACAGTGAACTCAGTTCGACAGGCAAGTAGGAGTAATTAATAATTTGCTGAGAAAAATTCTTCATTCATCTAAAAGCCAAAAATGCAAAGGAAAAAAATAAATCCCTGCAGACACAAGCATTCTTATGAAAGACTTGATTGATAGTCCCCTGTTCTACTCTCCACAAACATTGACTTTGTATAGCATTACAGGAGGGGGCATGGTGCATAATTTGGTTTGCCTGAGAAGTTAATTTAAGTAATTTTCCTTTTGAATGATCCCCTGAGATACATCGTTCTGTTACCTCTTTACACATTAGCCATATGCTGCAGTAAATATTGCCAATACTTGTGGCATTTCTTCATTTCTCTTATTTTTTCTTGGTTAGTTGCAATAACTAGTTTATGACCTCCATGAAAGCAGGTCACAAATAAATTCACTCTGTGTCAAAGTGGATAATCATCACCACCCAGAATCTATTCACTGAAGAAAAGGTTAAGGCACTCTGGAAAAAAAAAAGTCAGTTTCAACAGATTCTAACATCTGTTAGAATAGGTGGAATATACAGATATATAAACATAAGTTCCTCAAAAACAACAAATAAATGGAATCATTTTCAAGTAGTTCTTTACCAATATTT
>SJYC01023469.1:0-19709 GCA_006408675.1 Madoqua kirkii
ATACCTGGAGCCTAGCATAATGCCTCCTAAGTGGGAGGGACTGACTCCTATCTGATGGGGCTCTCCTACGCACAGTCCAGCAGATGGCAGCAGTGCTGCCTCCAGCAGAGGCCATGGGGATCTTAACGTTCTGACCTCCACTCATTAATGAAAGCACAGCTGCATTTTCTTATTTCTCCTTCATCCACTTATGAACGTTATTTCACAGCACTGTGCAGGACAACAATGTATGAGTCCTGGATTTGCAACTCTCTGTGTTGAAAAATGGAGGTGGAAATTTTGAAATTTAACAATCCCCATTCCCCCTCCTCACACTTTGAAACACATGGGATAATTGCTATTAACATAATAGATCACACATATGTGACGAGTTAAGTGTGTTGGCGAAGCAGGCAGATCTGTCCGCCATTCCTCTTGTTTCCAGCTGAGGAGACTTTAGCTATAATTGCAGAAACCAGTTAGCCTTGCGTTCCACCCCGACTTATGCCTCCTTAAGGGAGGAGACTTAATTGGTCTAATTGGTGCATGGGGGGAGAAGTCACTGAGCAAGATTATTCAGGCTTTCCTTGTTTTCTCTCTTTCTGGAGTCATTTATGCAAGGACTCTGCCTTCCCTGTGTGCTCCATATCATGTGGTGAACATCCTGATCCATGAGGGAGGTCTGTGTTATCAAGCATTGCTTATGCCAGATGAGTAAATGTGTCTAATAGTGGGGCAGTGTTAGGAAGGATGGGGCTCCCAGGTGGCTCAGTGGTAAAGAATCTGCCTGCCAAACGAAGGAGACACAGGAGACTTGGGTTTGACCCCTGGGTTTTGAAGATCCCCTGGAAGAGGAAATGGCAACCTATTCCAGTATTCTTGCCTGGGAAATCTCATAGACAGGGGAGCCTGGCATGCCACCTCCATGAGGCTGCCAAAGGTTCAGACATGATCGAGTGAGAGAGCATGCATGCACCTTAGAAAGGATATTGTGTCACATACAGGGTTATTGCTACCATCTTTCTAAATTCCATATATATGTGTTAGTATACTGTATTGGTGTTTTTCTTTCTGGCTTACATCACTCTGTATAGAGGGAGGTGGAAGGGGGTTCAGGATTGGGAACACATGTACACCTGTGGCGGATTCATGTTGATGTATGACAAAACCAATACAGTATTGTAAAGTAAAATAAAATTTAAAAAAAAGAGAGATAGTGTGGCTGCGAATCGAAGTGCTTTCTTCAGACCAAATTTTGATTAGTAATAAAGCTGGCATTTTTTATCTGCATCTATCTGACACATTAGTCTACCCTCATGAAGCAGAAGAGAGTATTTTATTTTGTTGTTCAGTCACTCATGTGTGTCTCTTTGTGGCTTCATGGACTGCAGCACACCAGACTTTCCTGGAGAAGGGAATGGCAAACCACTTCAGCATTCTTGCCTTGAGAGCCCGATAAACAGTATGAAAAAAACGTTTTATTTGGAGCCCCCCAAAACCTCAGCTTTACTTTTTAAAGCTTAATCAAAATTAGAAATTTATCCTCACTTTTTCATACCTAAATATTTCTATTATTTTACAGCCAACATTTAAATTAATGTTCTTTAAGATTTCTTTCAATAATTAGTTACCTTATCAAATGCTGGAATTAAGTAACATTTTTTTAAAAAAATAAGCCCTCAAAGACTATTCTTTTTTTACTACGAATAATTGGTGGCATAATCAGTGGACATAAGCAACTAGTCTTTGCAACAAAGTAATTTTATGTGGACCTGACATCTCATCACCCTCCTCTACTCTCCTCCAGCTGGGCAAATTTTCATTCCTTCTGCCATACTTTAAATATTTGGTTAACCAATTGGAACAAAGCATGCTTATTTACCTCACTGAATAAAATGCTCAAAAGCATTTTGCTTTCTTGACTAGCCAAGTCTTATAGCTTTGTATATGCTCTATTTCTTAATGAGGACTTGAGCAACTAATTACTTCAAGGCCTTATAGTAGTCTTCAAAATTCTCAAAATAAACCTTGATGTTTTTAGTTGCTAATCAGCTACAGCTGAAAGGAAAGTTCAGAAGTGCTAATGAGATGGGCTAATGATGTATACATGTTTATTTCAAAGCCCCAAATGCTCCCTTTTTATCCTAAAATTAGCATGAAATTAACCAATCTGAAGTCAAGACTCAAACAGCAACATTTGTAGCCCCGTCCCTCCTCTCTCAAAAATTCTTAGAGTAGGGAATTTTATGAACTATCAATAGAAATGCCAAGTTTACACTGTTTCCTCTTATCTCAGTAGTCTTCCTTTCACCTTGGTTCTTCTTTTCTAGTTTGAGAATCTTATATGCATAGAATGGGATTAACCAAAATCTATCTGTTTGTATCATATTCTCATCATTGGTATTCATGATATGATTGTATTTTGTTAGTTATTCTATTTATGATTTTAATAATAGGATTACTACCCATAATCCTACCACTCACAACAAACAAAGATCCCCGTCCTTAAAGATATATTCAAAGATTATATTCTAGTGAGAGCAAAGAAACTAAACAAAAATTTAATTTTTAAGTAAATATACTCAAACATAAATACTATGAAACACACACACACACACCACACAAAGCAGAGGAGGACAGGCAGATGGGAAATGCCAAAGATGGGAGACATGCTAAATAAGGTGGTCATGGTAGGCTTCATTTAGAAGGGGAAATTTAGTCAAAACTTGGAGACAAAAGTGTTGTCGATTCAGATATCTGGAGAAAGAACATTCCAGGTACAAGGAATATCCAAATGAAAGATCTCAAGATAGGAGAGTTCCTAGCAAGAGTGAAGAAGAGCAAAGAACCTGCTGTGACTGTAGGAGACTGAACAAGGGAGTAGGAGAAGTCAGAGAAGAAACGGAGGGTCTAAGCCTTGCAGCCATCATCTGGACTACCGTTTTTACTCTGAGTACAAAAGGGAGCTATGTCAGGATTTAAAGGAGACAAGTACCACCTATTGCTATATGGTCCAAGTTTTAAGAAGTTCACACTGGTTTATTTGTTGACAATAGACTCTGAGAAGATTGAGGATAGTAGAAAAACTGATTTAGAGATTCTAGTGACTCAGTGGAAGGGATCAGAAATGAGAAGATTCTAAGTATATTTTGAAGTTAGAGCCAACAAGATTTCTTAAAAGATAGACGTGGGATGTGAAAGAAAAAAGTAGTCAAAGGTGGCTTTTTAGTTATCATAAACAATAGCAAGGATAGAGTGGCCAGAACTGAGATTAGTGAAGCAGGATTGTATCTGGGTAAGGAAGATCAGGAGCTCACTTTAGACATGTTAAGTTTGAGTGGTACTCACATTTAGTGGAAATATCCATGGATATGTGAATGTTAAGTATGGAACATTCTGGAAGTTAAGTCTGGAAGATAAATGGTCCTCCGTTCAGTTCAGTCACTCAGTCGTGTCCAACTCTTTGTGACCCCATTAACTGCAGCACACCAGGCCTCCTTGTCCATCACCAACTCCTGAGGTTCACTCAAACTCACGTCCATTGAGTTAGTGATGAAATCCAGCCATCTCATCCTCTGTTGTCCCATTCTCCTCCTGCCCTCAATCCCTCCCAGCATGAAGGTCTTTTCCAATGAGTCAACTCTTCACATGAGGTGGCCAGAGTACTGGAGTTTCAGTTTTAGCATCATTCCTTCCAAAGAAATCCCAGGGCTGATCTCCTTCAGAATGGACTGGTTGGATCTCCGTGCAGTCCAAGAGACTCTCAAGAGTCTTCTCCAACACCACAGTTCAAAAGCATCAATTCTTCGGTGCTCAGCCTTCTTCACAGTCCAACTCTCACATCCATACATGACCACTGGAAAAGCCATAGCCTTGACTAGACCGACCTTTGTTGGCAAAGTAATGTCTCTGCTTTTCAATATGCTATCTAGGTTGGTCATAACTTTTTTTCCAAAGAGTAAGTGTCTTTTAATTTCATGGCTGCAATCACCATCTGCAGTGATTTTGGAGCCCAAAAAGATAAAGTCTGACACTGTTTCCACTGTTTCCCCATCTGTTTCCCATGAAGTGATGGGACCAATGCCATAAGCTTCGTTTTCTGAATGTTGAGCTTTAAGCCAACTTTTTCATTCTCTTCTTTCACTTTCATCAATAGGCTTTTTAGTTCCGCTTCACTTTCTGCCATAAGGGTGGGTGGTGTCATCTGCATATCTGAGGTTATTGATATTTCTCCCAGCAATCTTGATTCCAGCTTGTGCTTCTTCCAGCCCAGCATTTCTCATAATGTACTCTGCATAGAAGTTAAATAAACAGGGTGACAATATACAACCTTGAGGTACTCCTTTTCCTATTTGGAAACAGTCTGTTGTTCCATCCAGTTCTAACTGTTGCTTCCTGACTTGCATATAGGTTTCTCAAGAGGCAGGTGAGGTGGTCTGGTATTCCCATCTCTTTGAGAATTTTCCACAGTTTATTGTGATCCACATAGTCAAAGGCTTTGGCATAGTCAATAAAGCAGAAATAGATGTTTTTCTGGAACTCTCTTGCTTTTTTGATGATCCAGCGGATGTTGGCAATTTGATCTCTGGTTCCTCTGCCTTTTCTAAAAGCAGCTTGAACACCTGTAAGTTCACGGTTCATGTACTGCTGAAGCCTGGCTTGGAGAATTTTGAGCATTACTTTATTAGCATGTGAGATGAGTGCAATTGTGTGGTAGTCTGAGCATTCTTTGGCATTGCCTTTCTTTGGGATTGGAATGAAAACTGACCTTTTCAAATCCTGTGGCCACTGCTGAGTTTTCCAAATTTGCTGGCATATTGAGTGTAGCACTTTCACAGCATCATCTTCCAGGATTTGAAATACCTGGAATTCCATCACCTCCACTAGCTTTGTCCATAGTGATGCTTTCTAAGGCCCTCTTGACTTCACATTCCATGATGTCTGGATCTAGGTGAGTGACTGATCACACCAGCATGATTATTACCTGGGTCGTGAAGATCATTTTTGTACAGTTCCTCTGTGTATTCTTGCCACTTCTTCTTAATATCTTCTGCTTCTGTTAGGTCCATACCATTTCTGTCCTTTATTGAGCCCATCTTTGCATGAAATGTTCCCTTGGTATCTCTAATTTTCTTGAATAGATCTCTAGTCTTTCCCATCAGAGAAGGTAATGGCACCTCACTCCAATAATCTTGCTTGGAAAATTCCATGGATGGAGGGGCCTGGTAGACTGCGGTCCATGGCGTCGCCAAGAGTTGGACATGACTGAGTGACTTCACTTTCATTTTTCACTTTCATGCATTGGAGAAGGAGATGGCAACCCACTCCAGTGTTCTTGCCTGGAGAATCCCAGGAACGGGGGAGCCTGGTGGGCTGCCGTCTATGGGGTCACACAGAGTTAGACATGACTGAAGCGACTTTGCAGCAGCAGCAGTCTTTCCCATTCTGTTGTTTTCCTCTATTTCTTTGCATTGATCGGTAAAGAAGGCTTTCTTATCTCTTCTTACTATTCTTTGGAACTCTGCATTCAGATGCTTATATCTTTCCTTTTCTCCTTTGCTTTTTGCTTCTCTTCTTTTCACAGCTATTTGTAAGGCCTCCTCAGACAGCCATTTTGCTTTTTTGCATTTCTTTTCCATGGCGATGGTCTTGATCCCTGTCTCCCATACAATGTCATGAACCTCCATCCATAGTTCATCAGGCACTCTGTCCATCAGATCTAGTCCCTTAAATCTGTTTCTCACTTCCACCGTATAATCATAAGGGATTTGATTTAGGTCATACCTGAATGGTCTCGTGGTTTTCCTTACTTTCTTCAATTTAAGTCTGAATTTGGTAATAAGGAGTTCATGATCTGGCCACAGTTGGCTCCTGGTCTTGTTTCTGCTACTGTATAGAGCTTTTCCATCTTTGGCTGCAAAGAATATAATCAATCTGATTTCAGTGTTGACCATCTGGTGATGTCCTTGTGTAGAGTCTTCTCTTGTGTTGTTGGAAGAGGGTGTTTGCTATGACCAGTGCGTTCTCTTGGCAAAACCCTATTAGCCTTTGCCCTGCTTCATTCCATATTCCAAGGCCAAATTTGCCTGTTACTCCAGGTGTTTCTTGACTTCCTACTTCTGCATTCCAGTCCCCTATAATAAAAAGGACATCTTTCTTGGGTGTTAGTTCCTAGAGGTGTGAATATGAGAATAATTACCATAGAGATGTGTAGACAAAGAGGAGGGAAAAGAGACAAAAAACTCTAATATTCCAAATTAAGAAATCAGGAAGAAGAGAATCCAGACAAGGAAACTGAGAAGGAATAACCAGAAAGGGTGGGAAGAAACTAAGGGAAAATGGCATTCTGGAAACTAAGTGAAGAACGTTTATTAAGAAAGTGAATGCGTGCTCCGTCGCTCAGTTGTGTTTGACTCTCTGCGACCCCATGAACTGTAGCCCACCAGGTTCCTTTGTCTGTGGGACTGTCCAGGCAAGCATACTGGAGTGAGTTGCCATTTTCTTCTCTAGGGGATCTTCCTGACCCAGGGATCGAACACACGTCTCCTGTGTCTCCTGCATTGGAAGTGGATTCTTTTACCCCTGAGCCACCAGGTAAGGAAGAGGAATGATCAAATGTATCAAATGAAACTGACAGATCAAGTAAGATGAGGATGGAGAATTGACCATCATATTTAAGATCATGAAGGTCACACTGGTGACCTCAAGAAGACTTGTGAGGAGAAAACCTGATTAGATTACTTTAAAGTAAAAAAGAAGAATTGAAATCAGGAAGTCAAGATAATCTTTTGCTCTTCAAGAAATGCTGTGGTAGATAGAGCTGAAAACAGGTAAGAATAAATATTTTTAAGATAAGAGAAAAATTCACATTTATGTATTTGTGAGAATAATTCAGTAAAGAGGGAAAATTTGATGATTTGAGGGGTAGAAGGGAATATTGAAAGAACAATGCCCTTGAGAAGGCTACAAAGAAGTTTAGACAGTGAAGAATACAAGGCTGATAAAGGATCTGAGTTTTTATGAGGGTAGCAGTGTAGAAGGATCAAGGGAGCAACAAAAAATAAAATGGTAATGTCGGCACCTATATGGAGTTTCTCTTAATTTTTCAAACACTATGTAAATACAAACACTTCCCTCCAAAATTTTTTTTGGCAACAGACTGCCCAAAGTGTAGATTAACCAAGACTTTCCAGTCCATTGCTTACCCTAATCTCTGAGGGACTGGTAAGGAAAAGAAGTGGAGATAAAACCCAAAATCCATATCAATTATGGACATTTTTAGCAGAGCATCAGACTAAACTTGAGTAAGGATAAAAGGTTATTCAAAAAATACATTTAAGGATTTTTTGAGCACTTCACATACTTATTCGCATTTTCCATTGCCATGATATTTTCAGGTTTCATGTCTGATATAATTCTATCAATGTACAACTCAAAACTATAGTTTTAAAATAGAACAAATAGATTTTATGGAAATCTGAGATTTTGGCCATAGCTAAAGGAGAATAGAATTCCAATTATTAATTAAAGTAAACAAATGTGTCCATAAATACAACAAGGAAGCTCATTTTTTCTTGTGAAAATAACTGATTGGTTGAGGATTTGCTGGTCCAGTGGAATAGTATGTGGGCCTTAAAACAGGTATATCTTTATTACCTGAGGTAAAAACATTTCTAGTATTTCCCTGGTAGAAAATGCTGGTTAAAACAATATGTCTAATTCTATCATGTCTATATTCTATATCATGTCTAACAACATGTCTATATTCTATCAATATAAAATTAGAGAAAAAGTCGGATGACATTCCTATAAGAATATTCAACAAAATATAAAAGGCTGCCTGTAGTGGTGAGAATTTAAGTGATTTTATTATTCTCTACACTTTCTATATTGCTTAAATTATTTCTATTATCTTTAGAATTAGGAAAAAAGTATAATAACAGCCATTATCATTTTGAATAATAAAAGAGGCAATGATCAAGAAAATAACAGATTCAGCACACTGTTATGTATTGCTAAAAAATAGTTTTGGCTATCATCACAGAACACAGAATGCTCAACTTTAACCTTAATTCTATCACTGTCTTGCTTAAGTGGCTTCAAACAAATAAAAAGATCATTTACATGACTGTTGTCTCACTACAGCTTGGGAGATGTGTATAAGAGACAGTCTAACAACATGTCTATATTCTATCAATATAAAATTAGAGAAAAAGTCGGATGACATTCCTATAAGAATATTCAACAAAATATAAAAGGCTGCCTGTAGTGGTGAGAATTTAAGTGATTTTATTATTCTCTACACTTTCTATATTGCTTAAATTATTTCTATTATCTTTAGAATTAGGAAAAAAGTATAATAACAGCCATTATCATTTTGAATAATAAAAGAGGCAATGATCAAGAAAATAACAGATTCAGCACACTGTTATGTATTGCTAAAAAATAGTTTTGGCTATCATCACAGAACACAGAATGCTCAACTTTAACCTTAATTCTATCACTGTCTTGCTTAAGTGGCTTCAAACAAATAAAAAGATCATTTACATGACTGTTGTCTCATTGCAAAAAAGATAGAATAATTATACCAGGGTGTGGTAGATTAACTAAACTGCCTGAGAGCAACTTGGGGAAAGTGATATAAATTATTTTTAAAATTTATTATTAGTTTTGTTTGTTTCATAGATTAAAGTCTGTGCTCTTCTGAGCAAAAAAGATCAGAGCTCCAGAGATTTTTCAGCTCCAAAAGCCAAACTCTGCCTTCAGTTATGTGTATGCAATTAGCTGCATGTGTATAACTGAGGGAAGAACTTGGCATACAAAATTTGGAATAATCTGGAAATTTTTTAAATCTGGAAAAAATTAGAATCTGTTTGATAAAATAAATTATGATGTGATCCAAATTCAAACCGGCTTTGATGTGTTTTAAAAAATGGCATTTTTACTTACATGAGAAAAGAAAATTTTCATTTAGCCCAGTCTAGAAAAGACAATTCTGGAGGATAAAAGAGAAAAAAATATCAGCAAGCAAACTTTCCCCAGGATTACAAATATCATGTATATCCATGATAAGAAGTGAGTTTGTGTTCCCTTACTGTTAACAGTGCCTCATATAACAAAAGAAAAAGAGAGGAGAGGAGAAGGGAGGGGAGGGTCTGTGTGGGAATACTCTTGAACTCCCCGGAGTGTTCTTACTGCAGCTTTCACATGCATCTGGTATACTTTTATTATCTACAAATCCCCTTCTCCTGCACTCCCTGCTCACATTAGAGTGAGCTCTTCCGCAAATCGATCCTTCCCCAAGTCATCTATCAAGTATAAAATCAGCCCAAACAAAGCAGACTTTCTTCTCAGCTTTTGTTCCTACTTCAATATTCCTTTCACATGTCCTCTGAACAGGACCACCAATGTTTTGCTTCTAATAATTTCTGAAGTCCCTTTCAATGTTTCATTTTAAACCAGAAATTGAAAATAAATAAAGTTCCATATCTAGATCTTTATCATATTCCAAACTTCTTCTTTCAATGTCACATTTTAAATTCTGACATGTCCTTTTTGGCCTTGCCATGTCACCGAGCGAGGAGTCAGCACAGAGAAATAACAAAAACCACAACTCCTTTCCCCCATTTCTGCCTTGGGGGGAGAAAAAAAAAAAAGCTAGCTGTGCAATGTGCAGAATGCTCATTCTTCTGGCTGTGTGTGTTGAGCTATTTATCAACCCACAAAGTATGATCTGTTTCTCCTTTATGGTCCTTTCAACACAAAAAAAATATTGGCGTTGCTTCTCCCTGCCCCTCAAGAGAGTCATCTGGATTATAACCGCACTACCCATGGGATTAAACCACTTGTAAAGAAGTGGAGTCTTTTGCTTTTGGATCTTGAAACTTTGAAAACAACCTTAAGCTATTCTCCTAAAAACATTAAAAGGAGCATTTTTGTGTGTTCTTCAGGCATCTTTACAAGTTCTTGTGAAAGGATAAACGTTGCTGGTTTGCATTTTTATATGTTAGTTATTTTTCAGAATAGCCCTGCCTATCACCATAGATATGGTTATAAAATCAGAAGAGAAAAGCCAAAGTCTTTCTAAATGGCCTTTTGCCCCCTCTATGCACCAAAGGCAAAATATTTTATAATTAAATATTAATATGGTCTCTGACCACTGCTTCAATAATTGAAACATGTAATTGTTCAGAGACCTGGTGCACTTCATCTTGAAAACCTAGTAAATCTCGTTAAGTTTCAGTTCAATTTTTTCAAGAGGCTAATCTATTTTTGTCAGAAACTATAAATACTCAACACTTAAAAACTTTATTATCTGTTTATTTGGCTGTGCTGGGTCCTAGTTGCGATATGCAGGATATTTAGTCACTGCCTGCAGGGTCTTTTAGTTGTGGCATGCAGCATTTTAAGTTGCGGATGCGAACTCTTAGTTGCAGCATGTGGGATCTAGTTCCCCGGCCAAGGATCGAACCCAGACCCCCTGCACTGGGAGTATCTAGTCTAGAAATCCTCCTTCCTAATATTAGCATGAGTTTTACCCTCTTTGAAGGTAAGCTCCTAGTTTCACAGAATATTAGATTGCTAGGGATGCCATAACAAAATACTACAGCTTGGGTGGCTTAAACAACAGAAATAATTTTTTTTCACAGTTCTGAAGGCTGGAAGTCCAAGATCAAGATGTCAGCAACGCTGATTTCTCCCAAGGCCTTCTTAACTTGTACTCATCATGTGGTTATCCCTCTGCGCAAGAGTGCCTGGTTTCTCTTTTTCATCTTATAAGAACACTAGACATGTCTGAATTTGGGTCTGAACCTTAGGGCCTCATTGTAACTTAATTACTTCTTTAAAGACTTTGTCTCCGAATACAGTTAGATTCTGAGGTACTGGAGTTTAGGGCTTTTAATATATGAATGGGGGGCACAGTTCAGCTCATAATTTAATTTCTTTTTTTTATATTACAGTCACCCACACTCCATTGTAGGAATTGTGGCCAGGTAAACATTTGGTTAGGTATATTTTGAGGAATAATATTACATCTTAAAAATATGTGACAGTTTTTATTAATAGCAGTTTTGGAATATTTTGTTGTTCAGTTGCTACATTTCTTGTATTGAGCAAAGTATGAAATCAGTAAATAACTGATAAGTTAAAAAGATATCAACTAACCAATGAAATGTCATATTGAGTAAATAAGTTTGTCACTGGCATGGCAACTTTCAGATTGCATCACCCCACCATGCCAGTGGTCATGATGTGATTTTATAAATAAATGTGCTTCTAAGTACACCTCTAATAATTTTTTAATCCCAGTAATTTCTTTTACTGGGATGAAGACCTTTTTAAAATCCTTTATAAGACTTCCCTGGTGGCCCAGTGGTTAAGAATGCAGGGCACCATTGGGCTCGATCCCTGGTTTGGGAAGATCCCACATGTTACAGATCAGCTAAAGAAAGCCCATGTGCCAGAATTACTGAGGCCATGCTCTAGAGTCCGGGAGCTGCAGCTACTGAAGCCTGTGTGCCCTAGTGCCTGGGCTGTCCAACAAGAGGAGCCACCGCAATGAGAAGCCCGCATACCACAACCAGAGGTTAGCCCCTGCTTGCCACAGCTAGAGAAAGTATCTGGGCGGCAATGAAAATACAGTGCAGCCAAAAAAAAAAAAACACTTCATTTTTAAAACCTCCTCTACAATATTAGATGTAACTGATTTCATAGACTAAATCACTACAAATTTCCCCAAGGAACTGTGAGTGTTCCACCTGGCCCTTCCATGTAGACACTCCCTAAGGTCCTCTCATCAGCTGTCCTCTCAGCTCACTTTGCACACATTCCTTAATGACCTCATCTATTCCCATAGCTTTATTCTGACCTTCCCACAGGTGGCTCCCAAATCTATATCTTCCTGAGGACCCAAACCTACATTTCCACTGTCCAGTGGGTTTTTTGAAGTGTTGCACACACCTCACAGGAAAACATTCTTCTTTAAAAACATGATTACCATACAAAGGTTGTGATACCATGACATAATTAGAGATATATATATATATTTGGTTTTCATCACTGGTTCTTGTCACAGAACTTCTAAAACCCTTGGAATTTCCTGGGTGGTAAAAATGAAAGGAGCATCCTTTATTATTCATAAGAATACAAACAAGGTTAGTGGAGTTGATGAATTTCAGCTGAGCTATTTCAAATCCTAAAAGATGATGCTGTAGAAGTGTTGAACTCAATATGCCAGCAATATTTCCAACTCAGTATGGAAAACTCAACAGTTGGCCACAGGACTGGAAAAGGTCACTTTTCATTCCAATTCCAAAGAAAGGCAATGGCAAGAATGTTCAAACTGCCACACAATTGCACTCATCTCATACACTAGCAAAGTAATGCTAAAAATTCTCCAAGCCAGGCTTAAATAGTACATGAACCATGAACTTCGCAGATGTTCAAGCTGGATTTAGAAAAGGCAGAGGAACCAGAGATCAAAATGCCAACATCCATTGGATCACAGAAAAAGCAAGAGAGTTCCAGAAAAATATCTACTTCTGCTTCATTGGCTATAATAAAGCCTTTGACTGTGTGGATCACAAAAAACTGGAAAATTCTTAAAGAGATGTGAATACTAGACCACCTGACCTGCCTCTTGAGAAACCTATATGTAGGTCAAGAAGCAACTGTTAGAACCAGACATAGAACAACAAACTGGTTCCAAATTGGTAAAGGAGTCCATCATGGCTGTATATTTTCACCCTGATTAGTTAACTTATACACAGAGTAGATCATCAAAATGCCAGGCTGGATGAAGCACAAGCTGGAATCAAGAGTACCGGCAGAAATATCAATAACCTCAGATATGCAGATGGTACCACGCTTATGGCAGAAAGTGATGAGGAAATAAAGAGCCTCTTGATGAAGGTGAAAGAGGAAAGTGTATAAGTTGGCTTAAAACGCAACATTCAGAAAATTAAGATCATGGCATCTGGTCCCATCACTTCATGGCAAACAGATGGGGAAACAATGGAAACAGTGAGAGACTTTATTTTCCTGGGCTCCAAAATCACTGCAGATGGTGACTGCCGCCATGAAATTAAAAGAAAATTGGAAGAAAAGCTATGACAAACCTAGACAGTATATTAAAAAGCATCATTACTTTGCTGACCTAGGTCCATCTAGTCAAAGCTATGGTTTTTCCAGTAGTAAGGAATGGGTGTGAGAGTTGGACCATAAGAAAGGTTGAGTGCAGAACTGATGCTTTTGAAGGGTACTGGAGAAGACTCTTGAGAGTCCCTTTAAACTGTAAGGAGATCCAACCAGTCCATCCTAAAGGAAATCAATCCTGAATATTCATTAGAAGGACTGATGCTGAAGCTGAAAGTCCAATATTTTGGCCACTGGATGCGAAGAGCCGACTCATTAGAAAAGACCCTGATGCTGGGAAAGATTGAAGGCAGGAAGAGACGGGGACAACAGAAGACAAAATGGCTGGATGGCATCACTGATTCAATGGACATGAATTTGAACAAACTCCGGGAGATGGTGATGGACAGGGAAGTCTGGTGTGCTGCAATACATAGAGTCACAAAGAGTCAGACATGACTGAGTGACTGAGCAACAACAACATGAGTTTATGCTAACTGGTGACTCTTGTGGAGAAGGCAATGGTACCCCACTCCAGTACTCCTGCCTGGAAAATCTCATGGATGGAGGAGCCTGGTGTGCTGCAGTCCATGGGGTCACTAAGAGTTGGACACGACTCAGCGACTTCACTTTCACGTATTGGAGAAAGAAATGGCAACCCACTCCAATGTTCTTGCCTGGAGAATCCCAGGGATGGCGGAGCCTGGTGGGCTGCATAGTCCAGTCTATGGGGTCGCATAGAGTCGGACACAACTGAAGCGACTTAGCAGCAGCAGCAGCGGTGTCTCTTGAGGTCAGGGTGGGGGATGGTTGCCAAAGGAGCCAATCACATGATTGGAGGATTGGAACTTACATTCAGGCCCACCCTGAACTTCTAGAGAGGAGAATGAGGCTAGGGATTAAGTCAAATCACCAATAGTTGATGATGTAATGAATCATGCCTAAGTAATGGAATGTCCATGAAAAACTCTTTAAGAGCTTCCAGGTTGGTGAATGCATCCATGTGCCAGGAGACTGGTATACCCCAAACTCCATAGAGACTGAAGTTCTTACACTCAGGACCCTTCCAGAACCTGCCCTGTGTAACTTTTAAACTGATTTTCAGTTTATACTTTATAATAAACCAGTAATGGAAAGTAAAATATTTCCCTAAGTTCTGTGAGCCATTATAGCAAGTTGTAGAAACTAAGGTGGGTGGGGGAAAATCATGGAAACTCCAAATTTGTAGCCAAGTCAGACAGAAGTATGAGTAATCTGAAGACCCACTACTTATAACTGGCATCAGATGTGGGGGAGACAGTCTTGCGGGACTGAGCCCGTAATCTACGGAAAAAAAGTGAAAGTGTTCGTCTCTCAGCTGTGTCCAACTCTTTGTGACCCCATGGGCTCACCATGCTCCTCTGTCCATGGAATTCTCCAGGCAAGAATACTGGAGTGGGTAGCCTTTCCCTTCTCCAGGGAATCTTCCCAACCCAGGGATTGAATCTGGGTCTCCTGCAATGCAGGCAGATTCTTTACTGTCTGAACCACCAAGGAAGTCCTGTGGGGTCTATGCTAACTCTGCATAGTTAATTACAGAATGAATGATACTGTAGGACATCCAGTAGGTGTCCACAGAGAACTGGAAAAGTTCTTGTGGAAAACTCATACATTTTGTGTCAGATGTGTTCTTAGTGAAAAAACAAAAAAAAACAAAAAAACAAATAGTTTTCCTTTAAAGATAAAGAATATAATGGATCTGGGTTCCAATCCAAATGTTTATGCAAACAAACTGGTGACCTTGGACAAGTAACTCAAGTTCTCTGAGGCTTGAGTTAACTAATTAATCAAGAAATCAGTTAATTGAAATCTGACTCCCTTGTAGGAAAAGCATGAAGATTAAATAAGGAGTTTAAATTAAAAAGGATGTACTTAGCATTTACTCAATAATTGAAGTGCTACAGAACTAAGAAAAGGAAGGAAGGGAAGAAGGAAGGAAAATGGGAAAAAAGAAGGAAGAGAGGGAAAAGAAGAAAAAGAAGAAAAAAGGAAAGAAAGAAGGTTGGAATATTTTTTATATATATTCTTTAATTTGATTAATGAAATATCATTCTCCCAATTTATATTGTTAAAATTTTTGTCAAATTCTGCTTCTTTCTTTTCCACATCTTTCGCATCTGGTCAGCAGCTAACATCTGTTGATCTCCTTCTAAAATGTGTCCTTAATGCATATACTCTTTTCTCTGCTGACTGCTTTGGTTCTGACTTTTATTGCTACTCAGCTGGATAAGATACCTAGTCTAATTTTCACTGGTTTTTTTCTCCCTTCTCCCCTTCTCCCATTATTTCAATTCTTACCCCTAAATTTCCTTCATACTGCTCATATCTTCTTTATGTAACTACATAAATTAAAAATTTTCCATGATTCTTCATTCCATAAAATATCAACAACCAACATTTATCTCCATTCTATTTTATCCAAGATTTTTTCCATGAAAGTTCTCAAAAGCCTCTCATGCACCAGCCATAAAAGATATATCACTCACAAACCCAAATGCAGAAGTGGGCAACCACTCTGCCCACTTTTATTCACATCACCCTGTGAATCTCCTTCCTCATATTCACCAACCAAAATTCTACCCAATTGTCTCATGTGAGAAAAATTATTCATACCAACTCTGCTCCTCCCCATGAGCTGAGTTGACTGAGAATAGGTACAGCAATCAGATGAATGCTTAGTCAAATAGACATTAAGTCATTGTCAAAATACTGGTTTTACTATTGGCAATATCAAATTAAGAAACGCAGCTTGATCTATGACAAGAATCTGTTTTGTTTTACTCTCTTTCCCCAAACCTACTGATCAAGACTGTTCCTCCAAGGAAGAGTTAAGATCTTCAGATCAGAAACACTTATCCAGAACGCTCTCATTAGGCTCTGGGACACCATAGATGTGAGTCTTCAGGCCCTCGACCCTGAACTGGAGGCACTTAATCAATGGAGGAGCCTAGAAAAAAGAAAGAAAGAAAAGGAAAAAAAAAAGAGAAAAAGAAAAGCACACTTCCTCAAAGCAAATAGATCTCAAAGAGGAGGAGGGGATACACTGAAGCCAAGCAAGTGTAATGACTATCTTTTCAATTTCTCATATCAATTAAGCCAGTCTTCTTGGGGGAAGGAGAGGAAGAAGTGCAAATGAGAGAAAAGGTCAAGCTTCACTTTTCATTAGTTACAGAAGGATCAAAGTCTCTACGTCTTGTGTGTGTGCAGGCAGGAACACTGGATGAGGGAAAATGTGGTCCCATCTATGTCCTGCCTTTCAGTGTTTAACTTAAGACTCTAAAATGTGCATAAAAAGTAAACTGTCCTTTTGTGGGAAAGTTGAAGTTATAGCTAAACATATAAACTGCATTAAAAACATGAATAGTGAAATGAAACAATCAGGTAATAGAAGGAAAAAGAAATGAAAAAGTTGACAGGCCAATAAGGAAGCAAGAAAGAACAAAAAACATATGGAAACTTTTTTCAAAATTAATTATTAAGGCACATATGGCCAAAAACTAAATAAATAAACACAAAAGTTTATGTATGTTTAAATACATTTGAATTCCTTTTTCTCTGTAGTGGGTAACACCATAAGGCAGATTTGTGTTTTATTTAGTTGCTTTGTTTGAATTTCCTGAAAGGAAAAGTAAAGACTATTTAATATAAATAGATTTTGGTGCCTTTTCCCAACATACTATAAATGTGGGATTAGAAAGTTCAGTTTGGTTTTATTGCTGATAGTACCACAGTGTCATGGTATGATTGAAAAATAACTTGAATAAGCATATGAAAACAGGTATTTGAGTCCTTTCCATTAATAAAATTTATTATATGAATATATATATAATTTTTATTACACACACATATATGGGCTTCCCTAGTGGTTCATACAGTAAAGAATCTGTCTGCAATGCAGGAGACCCAGGTTCAATTCCTGGGTCAGGAAGATCCCCTGGAGAAGGGAATGGCTACCCACTCCAATATTCTTGCCTGGAGAATTTCATGGCCAGAGAAGCCTGGTGAGTCCAGGGAGTCTCAAAGATTCAGACATGACATAGCAACTAACACTACTACTATATATATGCATATGTATACATATACATGTCTCCTTAGGCCTAAAATTTTCATGTTCATATTTTCAGTTCTTTTTTTTTTTTAGAAAATATTGAATGATTCCACTTAACCATTTTTTGTTTATATGATTATTATTAAATCATGCCTTTTATATCAAAAATGGATTTGTGTTTTTGTTGTATTTGGATGAGTCCAAACTATGCTTTTGAAAGAGAACTTTGAATCTGACATACATTAAAAGCCTTTTTGATATATTAGGGGGAAAATACACCTGGAATTATAAATAGCCAAGTTGAAAAAGCTTCAGAATTGTGCTTAAATTACCTCAAATATTGGATTTTCCACAAAAACTATGGTAAAACTCTAGGAAAATTAACTATTCCAAATCCTAAAGTAGTAAATATGCAAAATCATCGCATTAAATCACTAACAAGCAATATCAAGGAATTGAGAGTCCATTCATTATTCAAAAAATATTTACTTGCTGTCTATCATGTGTAAAGAACAATTTTAGGGTTTTTTTTCCCACACTAACAAGCAAAAAGTGATAAAAATTTCAGCTCTGACTGTGCTTACATTTAAGGGAAAGGAGACAGATTATGAATAATCAAAATGCATAGTTTATTATTTTCAAATGCTACAAAGAAAATGGAGTTTCCCAGGTGGTGCCAGCAGTAAAGAACTTGTCTACCAATGCAGGAGATCTAAGAGATGTGGGTTTGATCCCACTGTCAGGAAGATCGCCTGAGAAGGAAATGCCAACCCACTCAGTATTCCTGCCTGGAGAATCCCAAGGACAGAGGAGCCTGGCAGGCTACAGTCCATAGGTCACAATGAACCGGACATGACTGAAAGCAGCTTAGCAGACATGCACGCACAAAGAAAATAAAAAGCAGGAAAGGGAATATGAAATATTTCAGGGGATGGGGAGATAACTACTACACTAAAAACATTCATCAGTTTTCAAAGATCATGTTCTATCTCAGATTAGGAGATGGTGAAAGAGATCCCAGAGCCTCACATTAGTTCCCACCTGTCGGGTTCCCTTTCTTAGAAGAACCACTGATTAGACTTAGGAGCAATGTAAGAACAAAGTGGGTACCTCTGTGTTCCAACCTCTAAGGACTCGACTCTGTTCTCCATTTACACATGACCAAGTGAAACCCAAGGAGTTTAAAGCAGATACACCAAGTTTAGTTACTGGCAGTCTAAGCACATACTAAAAAGTGCTATTTAAAGTGTGGTTCTCTAACAGCAGCTAGTTCACAAACTATTTTACTCATTCTTAATAAGAGAAGAATTGAATAAAAAGCATTTGGAAACTTTTGAGACAAAATAGAGAAGTTTTATGTCTATTTCATCTAATACAAAAAGTTGGAGCTTGTTTCTTTTGTCTTTACATTTTATTTTCCAGTAATTCACTTTTTGTATTTTATAGAAGACTCAATATGAGACAGATTGGAAAGTCAAAAAGCAAATAGTTCTTCTTCACAGTTAGTTTGAGAGGCGTTGAACTAAAATACTGATCTGACTCAAATTCATTCCAAAAACAACCACATATTAGGATGAGTGCCTCTTTTTAAATATGAAAAGTGGATATGTTTATTTTTTCAGATTCTGTGTTTCAACAAATATTTTTTAACCTAAAAATAGTTGCATTTGATAAGAGGGCTTATTCTGTAACAAGTGTACTTTTATTTTAATTCAATATAAGAAAGGAACATCAATATGAAATTAAATGATTTTCAAGTAAATGGTTCCTTCTGTGATTTTTATTTTCATTATTTTGTGTGTGTGTGTGCACCAGGCACAGTGTTAAGTGCCATAGATTTAGAAATAGTCTATGCTTTCATGGAGCTTACAGTACAGTTAAACAATAAACGAGCAGACATTCTCTGGGCAGGATTTCAATGTTTTCCATTAAATCTCATTGTCTCCAGTTTGTATGGACTGAAACAAAATCTTAGATCATGTGGTCATTCATTCCATTCATGCCACTAGTTTTAGATTCATAGCATCTGGGAACACATGTGTTACCCATAGTGACTATGAGTTTCTTTTGAGTAGGGACCTGAATCTGTCTGTCGAAGCAAGGGATCTTGGGGAATAAGAAACTGCCTTCAAATAATCTCACTATGTTGGATGTATTCCGCACTATAGTAAAAGGGATATTCTATCTGCAATCCCCAAACCATGATTCCTATCCTTTCACTTTAGACTGCCAAAAAAATTTATTCACGAATTTTCAACAGCCTTGTGACTTACTATAGCTTTAAATATATATATTTTTTAATTTATTTATTCTTTAATTGAAGGCTAACTGCTTTACAGAATTTTGTTGTTTTCTGTCAAACCTCAACATGAATCAATCATGGATATACATATGTCCCCTCCTTCTTGTGGAAGAGTTTTTTATTTTATTTTTATTTTTACTTTATTTTACTTTTTTTGTATTTTAAAATTTTAATCTTGAGTTTATAATCTTTGAATTAAATACTATG
>SJYC01023470.1:0-22364 GCA_006408675.1 Madoqua kirkii
TTAGAATAAGCAAATTCTTTAAGAGGTATACTTAAAAAAAAGTTCTAGAGTCTGTAAGTATTCTAGTCTTGAATCTACCTTAGAGGTTTAGCCTGCAATGATGGTATTTATTTTGCTTTATTATTATAAATTTTATTTAGTGGTTTTTACATATAGCAATGATAAAAGGCTGAAATAAAAGAGATTGGGAAGAGACATGTGAGACATATTTTGAAATGTCCCGCTGGTGGTCTCTGGTAAAGAAGCCTCAAATTCATCTAGCAATAAAAAATAAGTGCTAATTGGTAACTTCTATAAAAATTGATTTTAAGTTGATATTTGATAGTCAGGAGGGGGAAAAAGTAAAACTGTGCAACTGATTGAGGTGTGCAGATGAAAGTGAAGGGTGTCCCAATATTTCTCAGGATAAAATAATGAACAACAGTCAGGAATAAGACTTTTGGCTCAGCTGTCTGTATCACTATGAATAAAGGGACTAGATAAGTTAAAGAGGGGAATCTCAAAAATGTTATTGAGACCCTCTAGTCATTGAGGGATATTTCATTTCTTTAAAAGAAGAATGTTTGGTAAATTTGCAACTTGCATTCAAAATTTAGTCTCTCTTTAAAAAGAAAGAAAAGAAAATTTAATCTCTGAGAAAGCTGATGAAGCAGTGAGAAAAAATTCCAACCCACAGGACTTGATTGTTTGCAAAGGGAAATCACAGCTATAAACATGTCACTTCCCAGCTCCAAAATCTTCAAAGACCACAAGTTGTTGGCTGAATAAAGTGCTAATAGTAAGGGCCCTCTGCAGTTCGGCTCAAGGTTCCTTTCCAGACTTAATTCCCACAAGTTACTTACAACAGAAAGGCTGGGATGGGTAAAGAAGTGATAGAGACATTTATTTGAGGATGTACTATAAGCCAAGCACTGCATTATGTGATTCCATTTTATCTTCACTACTCTTACATCATAGGAATTTTGTGAGGGCTGAATAAAGTCATTAATGCCAATTGCTTCACACAGGTATTTATATTAATAGAATTATTGTGCTTAGAGCAATGTTGATATATAGTAAGACCTCAGTGAATACAAGCACTTGTTAGTTGTTTAGAAAAACCCAGGGAGGGGAAACATCAGCATCTCTCTCTCAGGATGAGGGAACAAGTGATCATAAACTTTAAGCTGTTTACCAAATTGACGGCAGGGCTGGGATTTTACGTGACTCAGAAGTTCTTGTTCTTCCCACCATACCAACTTCTCTCCACCACGGCATTCAATTCTTCAACTAAATTGGGCACCAGTATTCCCCAAAATACATCACAAGTTTCCCCAGCATTTTACCTTTGCTCATGCTTTTGATCTCTCCGGCACTGTCCCTGCCTTAAACCTGTCTTCTTCAAGTAGAGGATCAGCTGGAAATAACCGTCCATTTCATAGTTTTTCCATCCCATGCATTTGCCAAATGCCTGCATAATTTTTCCCAAGCACACAATAAGTGCAGTGACTAAAGTTAGCCTGGCTTGTTTAATTTTTTTGGCATTTTGACCTTATTATTTCTGAATTTTTAGGCAAGGAACAAACTCATTTTAATTTATTTAAATATGTTTCAATAAATAATTATTGAATTTCTACTGTGTGCCAGACAATGGATATATATCAGAGTATAACACGTACAAGATGGAGAAAAGAGGCATATACCCACAGGACTTAATAAATACTTGTTTACTAATTGTTCTGTAAATATAGTTTTATAGAAAAGCAAGACCCCTCCCCCAAAATATATAGAACAAACCTGTTTAGATTTGAACCATCATTAGTGCAAATGATAACTCAATTCTATTTCTAATACAACCCCATAGCATGTTAGTCTCTCCAGTCATGTCCAACTCTTTGCAGCCTCTTAGCTCAAGTGATAACTCAATTCTATTTCTAATACAACCCCTCATACACGTCCTAATTGGGGGCAGCCATGTCCCTATATATTTTTGGATTGATTTTTTGTAGGTAACACTTGGGTCTTATTTTTCCTTATCTTTTATCCCACAGTATCTTTCCTTGGGGAAGAAATACAAAAGCATCTCAGTCTCGAGGGTTGCAAAGTAATCTTTTTAGACTTGATAATAAACTGCTCGTACAAAGCCCATCAAACATGCTTATCCCAGAAAACACTGCTTCCTCAGAGACTAAGAGATTGAGCTGTTTATAAATTCCTGTTGGCATTCCTTCCTCACAAATGCTGATCATCCTCCCAGTTCCTCAAAGTGACATCTGATTAATTGGAGACTTGTAGTGCTATTTTATTAATGTTCCTCCCTAGTTCACATTACTTTGTGTTTTATAGGAACAAGCCTTTTTGCCAGATAACTCATATTTTATCTCTATCGCACTGTGCCATTTGGATTTACCTCATTAAGTAAAGACTATCTTCTTTTGGATGTTAAGTGTATTTGATTGCTTTCTGTGGCTCATTAAAGTGTTTCATTTTAAAAGGAAATTGTTTAGCCATTTAATGCAAAGTGTTGAACGCCAATTGAACCATTTGGGTTTATTTGGTGGGCTGTTTAAAAACTGGACATTTCTTCCAAACAGCATTCAAATAATTAGTTGAAAGTTCCCTTAGAAAAATATGATCCCAGATTTTATAGTCACCCTGCTATGGTTCAAAGTTGTGATAAGAGTTTATTAAGGCCTGGGTCACATTCCTGCAACCTGTCTCCTATGAGTCACGTGGGAATCTGCAGACAGTGCTAGCCTGGGACATGAGGCAGCTTTCCATTGGCTGTTTTGGCATCCCTTAAAAATGGTGGTCTTCAATTATGCTGCATTCAACTTCTCCAAAGACTCCCTATTGCCATGAGAGTGAAGTACAATCTCCCCACAATGGCTGAAGACCTTGTACCTTCAGGCCTCTGGGAATATCTCCAAACCCACCTCTCCGTTTCTCTCTATAGTCACTCGCCTTATTCCCGATCTTTGCCTCTGCTCCTATGTTAGAGTTGCTGAACGTATCCTCCCACATTCTAGAATGTTCTTTTTCCAGATCTCACATGGCTGCCTCCTGCATATCCCTTTGGCCTTTGTTCTGATGAGATATCTTCAGAGAAGCCCTGCAAACACTCTACAGCTGAAGGCTCTAAACCCATTCCTGTAGGTCTCTAGCCTATCACCCAATTTTGTAGCAAAATGCTCCATTTCATAGCGCATATCAATATCTTAAAATCCAACATTGAAAAAGCTAAGATCATGGCATCCTGTCCCATCACTTCATGGCAAATAGGGAAAAAGTGGAAGCAGTGAAAGATTTTATTTCTCGGCCTCCAAAAATCACTGCAGACAGTGACTGCAGTCATGAAATTAAAAAACGCTTGCTCCTTAGAAGAGAAACTATGACAAACCTAGACGGTATATTAGGAAGCATAGACATCACTTTGTTGACAAAGGTACATATAATCAAAACTATGTTTTTTCCAGTAGTTATATAAGGATGTGAGGGTTGGACTACAAAGAAGCCTGAGTGCTGAAGAACTGATGCCTTCAAATTGTGGTGCTAGAGAAGACTCTTGAGAGTCCCTTGGACAGCAAGGAGATCAAACCAGTCAATCCTAAAGGAAATCAACCCTAAATATTCATTGGAAGGACTGATGCTGAAGCTGAAACTCCAATACTTTGGCCACCTGATGGGAAGAGCTGACTCATTGGAAAAGACCCAGATGCTGGGAAAGATTGAAGGCAACAAGAGAAGAGGGCATCCGAGGATGAGATGGTTGTACGGCATCACCAATTCAAGGGACATGAATCTAAGTAAACTCCAGGAGCTAGTAAAGGACAGGGAAGCCTGGTATGCTGCAGTCCATGGGGTCCCAAAGAGCTGGACACAGCTTAGAAACTAACAACAATAACAAATCAATACCTTAAATTGTACGGCATCACCAATTCAAGGGACATGAATCTAAGTAAACTCCAGGAGCTAGTAAAGGACAGGGAAGCCTGGTATGCTGCAGTCCATGGGGTCCCAAAGAGCTGGACACAGCTTAGAAACTAACAACAATAACAAATCAATACCTTAAATTGTATTGATTTTGTTTCATTTATAATTTGCCTCTCTCCACTAGAATATAGGCTCCATAAAAACAAAGACCTTTTCTCATTTGCAACTGTATTCTCAGCACTTGGAATCCACCAAAGTTGGTGCTAAATAAATATTTGGTTAGTCATTAGATACAAGCTTAATTATAAGAGGGACTAAGGATTACATGTGGTAAGATCAAAGGAGGAAGTCTGTTAATGGCAGCTGAGGCCTCCACCCTGCTGTCTGAATAATTAAGCAACACCCTGTTTGGGAATCCTCAGCTGCTATGGTTCACTTGGCCCACCCTCACTGCAAAATGGTTTGGACTATCGAGCCATGGAGAAGTCTCGCTTTCTTCACCATCTCAGTGGCTTCTCAACTTTTCTTTTTCATCTCAATCACTTTCAGAGCTATCTCTGAAAGGACTTTTTATAGGTAATATTCTCCATACTAATATATTTCCATTGATGTTTTAAGGGCTCATATGTCTGTCCTATTGACCAATCTTCCCCCTGGTTTGGAAGACCTTGGGGAGGTCCACAGAGACTTAATAACTCCATCCTCTTCCCATAGTTTGGAGAATGTACATTCATTCATTCATTCCATGTGTACATATGAAAGATGAGGTATTCTATTCTAGGCACCTTTCTAGATACTGGAGATAAAATTGTAAAACATAATGTTTTAAAAATTAAAAATCTCTGCTGCTGAGTCACTTCAGTCGTGTCTGACTCTGTGTGACCCCATAGACAGCAGCCCACCAGGGTCCCCCATCCCTGGGATTCTCCAGGCAAGAATACTGGAGTGGGTTGCCATTTCCCTCTCTAATGCATGAAAGTGAAAAGTGAAAGTGAAGTTGATCAGTCATGTCTGACTCTTAGCGACCCCATGGATTGCAGCCCACCAGGCTCCTCCAGCCATGGGATTTTTCAGGCAAGAGTACTGGAGCGGGGTGCCATCTCCTATAATTCACATGCTAGTAGAAGAATCAGACAATAAACAAAATAAGTGGAAGTATATTACATAATATGCCCAGTGTATTCAATGCAACTGAGAAAAATGTGGGGACTGAAAATGAATCAAATAAAGGGGCATGATTTTAACAGAATGGTTACAGAAACTCCCACTAAGAAGTGGAAATTTAAGGAAAGACTTGAAGGAAATAAGGAAGTAAATCATGTATCAGGAGCAAGTGAAGTCGCTCAGTCGTGTCCGACTCTTTGCAACCCAGTGGACTGTAGCCTACCAGGCTCCTCCATCCATGGGATTCTCCAGGCAAGAATACTGGAGTGGGTTGCCATTTCCTTCTCCAATCAGGAGCAAAGGTAAATGTAAAGGATGAGCAAAAAGGCTGACACGGCCAGAGTACATGAGCAGCGCTGGAGGAGGTGGAGGTATGAGAGGTATGCAGAGAGATGAAGGGGCCAGGTCACAGACGGTATGGGCCATGGTGGCCACAGCTCTTACTCTGAGGGAGATGAGAGCCCTTCAGAAGGTTGAGCAAAAAAGAGACTTGATCAGCCATATGTTTTAATAGGACCACTCTGACTTCTGATTGATAATAGACTCTAAGAGAGCAAGGGCAGGAGAAGGACAATGCAATAATTCAGAAAACAGATGATGGACCTTGGACGAGGGTGGTGATATGCTGTTAGGAAATGTCTGGATTCTGGATAATCAATGTTTGTTGATATATTGCTCAGCTCTCATAAACAGGAAAAGCAGTGGAACACAGTAGATACAAGCACAATTTCTAACACCAGATGATTTGCATAGAGCTCGTGAGTCTGACATCTCCTTAACACTTGAATTTATACAAGTTACTTGTCCTCCCTAAACATCAACATATTCCTTTGTTAAAAGAGAGATGGTAGGAGTATTAGTTAAAGTACTGCTAGATATTCTAATAGATCCAAAGCTGAAAAATGGCTCTAACAGGACAGAAATTTATTTTGAATTGATGTAAAGTCTCATGATGGTATTTCTGATCGGTGAGGTCTCTCCCATAAAAAGTGACTCAGATGCTCATGTTACTTCTGTCTTTATGGTGCTGCTGTTTTTCAACTTTTGGCTTCTGAAGGCTCCCTGGGTGTGGATTTGCAACCAGCAGATGGGACAAAACAGACGTCTCATGTGTAGAAAAATGTTAATGGGCTGAGCCTGGAAGCAATACAATCATGTCTCCCCCCATTTCAGTCACTCCTGACTACAAGGGCCCTGGGATACTTGTTCTCCCTGTGTGCCCAGGAAAAAGAAATGAATTTGGTGAACAGCTTATCAATCTCACTATCACTTTTCTCAGGGAACTATTGTGGGGTAAGACAACAGTTGAGAAGTACTAACCTGAAGGCCTGCAAGAATACAAGTGTGTGCTTAGTCACTCAGTTGTGTCTGACTCTTTGCAACCCTATGGACTGTAGCCTGCCAGGCTCTTCTGTCCATCGGGATTCTCCAGGCAAGAATACTGGAGTGGGTTGCCATGCCCTTCTGCAGGAGACCTTCCCAAACCAGGGATTGAACCCAAGTCTTGTGCACTGCAGGTAGATTCTTTACAGTCTGAGCCACCAGGGAAGCCCATTGCTAGAATGCATGGTTGTTACTAACTCAGGAACTCACAGAGGAAGGAGAAAGCCATACCCACAGGTGGTGTTTGTTTTTTTTTGTTTTTTGTTTTTTTATCATCCAACTCAGGGTCCTTTCTGCCCATTTGGTTGGAGGAGAGCTGGTCTTAGAAAAGTTCCCCAGTTCTCTCCTTCTGTGAGTACAAACCCAGAGCCTTTCCATTCAGCTTCCTCAATGTTAATTAGGACAGAATACCAACAATGATGTGAAAGCAATATTATTTCCTTTCACATACAATCTTAGATGCCATGCTTAGGAATATAAAAAGTAGGTATCAAAAATTCTCAGCCTTTAATAGAAATAGTCACTGAGCTAAATAGGGGGACCCACAATTCATCCTCTCTTTGTTAAAAATAAATTTCTAAACAACATCTCTGAGTTATAATTTATAGGCCTCACTTTAAGAGGACAGTTAAATTATTTTTGGTAAATTTATACAATTGTGCAACCATCACCAGAATTCAATTTTTAAAACGTTTCCATCATCCCTAAAAGTTTCCTCATGCCCATTTGTGGTCAATCCCCTCCACTATACCTAGTCCCAGGCAACCATGAATCTACTTTCTGCCTCAATAGATTTGCCTTTGGGGGCACTTTACAGAAAGGAAATCAGACAGTATGTTGTCTTTTTGTATCTGGCTTCTTTCCCTTTTCACAGTTTTTTAGAGGTTCATCCATGTTGCATTCGTATCAGTAGTTCATTCATTTAGGTTGTTGAATAACATTCTATTGTATTGATATGGCATATTTTGTTTATCCACTTATCAGTCAACCAGCATTTGAACTGTTTCCATATTTGGCTATTGTGGATAATTCTAGCAGGGTTCCTATCCTTGCAATGGTGGTCAGATGCCATCCTCTTAGAGGCTTTGCCCAGATGGCAGTGATATTTACAATAACAGTGGCATAGTGGAAAGACAATCAGAGTTGATAGAAAAATGACTTGGACTTAGACCTTACTTCTCCTTTTTTCTGAGCTATCTGGTAGGAGATAACCTCAACACTTGATGGTATAAAGAGCCTACAGTGGTTTTTGAAACAGTAAATGCTCCACAAATGTAAATTCCCACTCTATTGCCCTCACTCCATTGTCTCACATTCTCTCTAAGAAGACTCAGAACCTCTTATCAGCAACCCCACGTGCTGAGCCAAAATCCCTCCTATTTACATGCCTTCTTTTATCAAGTCTGTGAGTAAAATAAGGTACCTTCTGTGTGTGATGTGGAGGAAGCCATTTTTTTTCTCCCTCACTCTTTTCCTACTGATCCATAAAATAAGAGCTCTGCCCTCTCAGAAGTGTTTATTAGACGCATTCACCTTTCTTCCAGATCTCATTCTTCCTCTCTACAGGAGAAGAGTGACTATTCTGTTTGACAGAGTCTGATAGTCATTTCAGAGATCCATATTTCTCCAGTTGTCATAGTTAACAGGGTAAGTCACTGCACCCACAGAGGAGACCTCTTGCTTGTGCCCCTGACTGGGCTTCCTGGCCCAGTATGGTAAGGAATTGCTAGCTGGACAAGATTTTGTTCTGGAGGCTTTACAGGTCAAGTAAATCCAAATTAAACCTGAAAAAAAATTAGGAAGCCAGATGAACTACATTCAAGCTACATTTGCCAATCAAGTTTTACCTTCAGAAAAGCTGACAATATAATTTTCTGATTCCTCTGCTTAGTTCTCAATCAGTTGCCATTTTGAGGAACAAAGATCTGATTAATTCTCTCAAGCTCAACACATAGAGGCTGTTTGTCTCTTTTAGAAACAGAGCTGAAATATATTTAGGCAAACTGATGGTTGTCATCCTATTTTCCTTCCATGTGTAGAAGACTCTTCTCAGGACTAACCACCCAGTAATGTAATATTAGTATCCTATCATTTAGCACAAGTTTATCCAATCCCTCTTGGGTTTCCCAAAAGAATCTGTTAGCCTTCTTTCTCTGAAGTAACAAATTATAGTATGAGTCTGCCTCATATCCCACATCAATCACTTGTTCAGTCCCTGGGATTGCTAAATGGTTGACCCAATTGGGTAGCTTTAACTGTCCAATCATTTGGATTTGGGGTGTTAAAACAACTGAAGTGGTCTGACTACTTAGACTTAAAATGCCTGACAAACCATGATGGAGAATAAAACATCCAATTTAACTGGAAAACAAAGTTGTGGAATCCTTTAGATGTGTTCACATGTGTTCACAAGCACACAAAGTGTCTCTTAGGTTCTCATTCTCTTTTCCCTTCCTCCCCCTCCCTTTTCCTTTCCTTTTTCCCTCTTCTCTACCCTCTGCTTTGTCTTCCTCATCTCGCATGTTTAGCAAATACTCACAATGATAAAATAGTCTTTTTTTTTTATTGTCAGTGCTTCCTTCTCATTTCACCCAACATCGGAATCCAAGAAAGACTAAAAACAGTTGTTACACTTGTTTTCTTGACAACTGAGCCGAGTCTGTGAAATAGTTCATCCTACATAAGAAACAATGTGATATTGGCAGAAGGAGGTGAGATACAAGGAACACCCCAGAGAATATAACAGGTCACAGAATATTACTAAGATTCACCAAGCCTCCATGCAGCCCTTGGCACTGCTGAAGTCTTTAGAATAACAACTTGAAGGTTGCCCTGTTTGTTTACAATCCAATGTTCTCCTCTTGGCAGCCATCCTTACCCTTTGTCTCTCTTCACCTCTGAGTGCTTTTGGCCAAGTTCCTTCAGTTCAGCTCAGTTCAGTTCATTCAGTCACTCAGTTGTGTCCAACTCTTTACAACCCCATGAATTGTAGCACACCAGGCCTCCCTGTCCATCACCATCTCCCGGAGTTCACTCAGACTCACGTCCATTGAGTCAGTGATGCCATCCAGCCATCTCATCCTCGGTCATCTTCTTCTCCTCCTTCCCCCAATCCCTCCCAGCATCAGAGTCTTTTTCAATGAGTCAGTTCTTCACATGAGGTGGCCACAGTACTGGAGTTTCAGCTTCAGCATCAGTTCTTCCAAAGAAATCCCAGGGCTAATCTCCTTCAGAATGGACTGGTTGGATCTCCTTGCAGTCCAAGGGACTCTCAAGAGTCTTCTCCAACACCACAGTTCAAAAGCATCAATTCTTTGGCACTCAGCTTTCTTTACAGTTCAACTCTCGCATCCATACATGACCCCTGGAAAAACCATAGCCTTGACTAGACGCACCTTTGTTGGCAAAGTAATGTCTTTGCTTTTCAACATGCTATCTCGGTTGGTGATAACTCTTCTTCCAAGGAAGAATGGTAAATCCCTAACTGTGAGGATCCAAGCTTCCAGGCCCAAAAATAATCACTGAAGTAAGATGAAAGCCGAACAGTTAGGAAGTGGCAGGAGACACATTAAACTTCTAGCAAAGGAAGATCATCACCTCTGGGCTTCAAGTTAACCTCTGATATCACAAGGTCATCCTTTAAGACTGGGAAATTAAAGTTGCAAGTGCCCCTCAAGTAGATTAGTACTGAAGACACAGCTGAGCACTGCCAAGGGGATCAATGCCTTGTTAATGATACAGCAACAAGCGTTAGGAAAATCCTAAGAGCAGTCCCCCAAAGGTGGTTGTTGAACATTATGCGAAGTTAAAAATCCTCCTTTTGAAGACATCTCTCAAGGGCTCAGCTTTTGAGATTTTGGCTCATCAAAATAAGTTACTTCAGTACTACTGAAATTAACCATATTCAAAACACAACAGAGCCCTGTCTAATAGAGAATGAAAGGACACAAAATTTTCTCTATTGTGTAAAGGGAAGAGTGCAAAATGTCTTAATTTAAAAAATGTGATGTTTGGAAAGTACTTTCTATTATGCAACAGATTACTTAGTACATCAAATGTTTGGGATTTTTTTCCTGAAAAATGGATAAATTTAACCTTAAGATCATTAATGTATTACAAATTGACTTTTGTTTCAGTTTCTTTTGATTCCTTTTAAAATAAACTAACAATTGTCCTGCTGTTGAGACTCACCCTAAGATACAATAACGTTTTAAATCTTTAATTCTGGATTTCACTTAGACCTGAAAAAGTAAATAGAGAGATGGGAAATATTTTTGTATTAACTTAATCATATTTATTAGGTTGGACACTTCATTTTAATGATACCAACCTATCAAGTATAGGAATCATGCATAGTGTTAAGAGAACTGCATAGAAAATTTAACATCTTAAGGCACTCTACAAATGTGCAGTAATGATAATTGGTTCCCATATTTATTCACAATCTTTAAGGATTTCATACCTATAAATATCAAAATATTTGGGTTGATGTTATCATCCTCCATAATTCTACTGGGAACGATTTTAGTCATTACAATGTGGTCATATAATTATCTTCATAATTTAACCTTGCTGAAAAAATGCTCTTTTTGTTTAATAATTAAATATGAAAAATCATATGATGACCATAAGTTAAATAAACAACTATCCTGGGACCAGCATCTTCATTCTTTGCAATAAACTGACCAATCTCTGTAAATAATTTTATTCCTAAGAAAGCTATCAGGGGAGTAAAATATTTTGGCTGCCTAGGATATAGTCTGTAAAAGTGTGCTGAAAGTTGTAGGCCAAGTAGAGCCCTTCACAGTTCACTTACAGATATAGGCTGTATATTATATACATATACATATACATACATATATATATATATATACTCTTAAAATGGAAAACTACAGGTAAAAATAACAAACACTCATGTATCTATCATACGCAGTTAACAAATATTAATATTTAAATATGCTTACTTCAGGCTTCCCTGGTGGCTCAGACAGTAAAGAACCTGTCTGTGATACAGAGACTTGGATTCAATCTCTGGATCGGGAAGATCCCTGCGGAAGGAAATGGCTACCCACTCCAGTATTCTTGTCTGGGAAATCCCATGGACAGAGGAGCCTGGGGGCTACAGCCCATGGGGTTGCAAAGAGTCAGACATGACTAAGCGGCTAATATTTACTTATGTTTACTTCAACTCTGTTAATATAGAGCTTTCTTAATTGTTCATTTGTTTCTTACTGGGAAATAACCCACTGCTGATAAAGCTAAAATTGCCGTTGTACACTTAACATTGTCATGTTTCCTATCTTCTTTCCCCATATGCAACCTCTATCTTATGTTTAGTTTACACGTTCCTGTTCATACTTGTATTCTTTCTCTCTATGGAAATAGAGATGATTGAGACAGAGACAACGAGGTCCAACACATGGCCTATTTCATCATAATATATATGGTCTTCTTACTGTTTTCTCATTAGGTTTTGCTGTTGTTGTTGTTCTGACAGTATCAACAGTAGATATAGCTCTTTTAATTACAATAATCTACTGGATTAACCAAAAAGTTTGTTCAGTTTTTTTCATACCATCTTACAGAAAATTGTTTATCTTGTTGTATTAAGGCAACACTTTGTAAAAGCATGACATTAATATTAGGGAGAATATAGAAAATACCATACAAGTCCCTGCTGTGACCAAGTTGGTCTTCTGAGCAGCCCAAAATAACTTCGGGAAAAATAATATCAGTAATAACAATGACTAAATTGTATTGAACTCTTACTGAGCTTTTATTGTCATATTTGAGCTGAGAACTAGTGCTTTTTTCAGTACTTTACTGTCTAACTCATTTAATCCTCACAATAAGGTAAGAAAGCTAAGTTGAAGTTAGTTTGCTTTTAAGCACACTGCTAGAAGGTAGCAGCACTTTGTAGTTCCTCTGAATGGAAAAATGTGGACTATTAGTCTTCTGTTCTCAACTGCACATGCTTAACCATAATTCTGAGTCAACAGGACATCCCTCTGGGTTCCTGACACTACTTGTGTCTGTATTGTGATTTATACTAATCTTATCATAGTTGTGGTCTTCACTGTAATCATTGCAGCTAAAGATTAAAATTTTCTTTCCCCTTGAATCTGCACCATCTCAACATGCTCCTCCTATATATTAAAAAGCAGTCAAATTAAATTCACTTTTAAGCCTTTTAAAATTTTGATATGCTAGCTGATTCAAATTCATCTTAAATCATCTCTTTCTTTGAAAAGCTCATGAACACTTATTAGCTTTTAAATGAAGAGTATACGCGATCTCATATGTTTATATTAATAAACAAAAGTCCTAGGCGACCATTAGAAGTTTCACGGTTCAAAGTCTCATGGACAGTCAGAGGCAGAATTGTACTTTCACAGGATTTGTAGCCAAACTTCTTGTTTGGTCTTCCATAAAATGCAGATGGAGATCAGACAACTCAGAAACTGAAAATTAGCTTAAATAATGTTTAGCAAGTGATATAACATTATCCTGGAGAAGGGAATGGCTACCCAACCCAGTATTCTTGCCTGGAGAATTCCGTGGACAAAGGAGCCTGGTGGGCTACAGTCCATGGGGTCACAAAGAGTCAGACACTACTGAGCAACTAGCACAGACAGATAGTAATATCATTTCTTCAAAAAGAAGTTAAAATAATATTTCCCTCCCTCCCTGCTGCCCCGGACATAATTTGATTCTCTCTATATTAACAGCAATAGAGAACTTCCATTTTAGAATATGCATAAATCCAGTGAAATCTAACCTTAAATACATTTATTTAAAATTTTATCTCCTTAAAATTTATAATCTTAGTTGAAGTTTGATTTTGTTTCCATACATTTTCAAGGATTCTACTATCAAGACTTGTTGCTGAAGAGCTCTAGCTATGTGACTCAGGTGCCCCTGTGGCTGGCTGAGTGCACAGGGCATAAGGAGACGCCCCTCCAACCCCCGCTGGAATTCCAGGCCTCCGCCTCTTTCTCTCTTCATCCAGGGATAAGGCGGCACTAAAGTAGTGGTTCTAAACGCGGTTTCATCTAATCAGCTAAAATACCTACTTATCTAACTGCACAGCTTTTATTATAAGCCCATATAGTACAAGTCAGTTGTAAAGCAATAGACTACAACCTGAGGTCGCATGTAAAAGGCTTGCCTCTATGAAAGAAAATCACTTCTCAGGCGGCGCTGAATAAAGATTATGCAGTGCTATATTTATTTATTTGATGCTTTACATAGAGTTTAGTGTCTTAAGAGCTGGACTGGAAACATCCTCTAAAAATACCCCAGAGTGCCCTAAAGAACTGGCGTAATTCATTCTGAACTTTTAGTTATTTCTGGCCTCTTCAATTTACTTGGCTTTGGTCCTGATACTTAGTGCTTGATTCTATTTCTGGCTGACACAACAATATATAAATAGCCATAAACACAAAAGTTATTTTAAATCCACATCAGACCTGTAATTCAGTTCAACAAAAGCAGGAGTTTGTGGCATTCTGCCTTTAGATGTCTTTGTTATGCTGCATGTTAGAGGTATTTAGCATTAATCTAAGATATGCGGTAATGATGCTGAGGTCAAAATAAACGTAAGTTGTGGACATGAGCTCTGGAGTATGAATCTCTACTCCTCCACTTACTAGCTGTGAGACCCTGGATAAGAGACTTAACTTCTTTGTACCTCTGAGACAATAATGATACCTATTTCATAGGTTGTAAGGATCAAATGCAAAAATACATGTCAACTACATGGAAAAGCATCCTTCATATACCTTGTATATAGTAAGAACTCAATCAACATCAAGCTGTAATACATGACAAATATTACAGGCTGAGCTATTTGTTGTTGTTTAGTCACTAAGTCGTGTCCAACTCTTTGCGACCCCATGAACCATATGTAGCCCATGGGATTTCCTAGGCAAGAATACTGGAGTGGGTTGCCATCTCTCCAGGGGATCTCCCCAGCTCAGGAATAGAACTTGCATCTCCTGCATTGGCAGGTAGATTCTTTACCACTGAGACACAGGGAAGTCCAAAACTATGCTCTGTAACACTTCTAATTTTTATAGCTTCTGTTTACCAACAACGGAGCAATATTTAACTTGTAATACAACTAAATCTATGCTATAATGAGCTTTAGTTTGTACACACAAATGGCCTGCTGCTGCTGCTGCTAAGTCACTTCAGTCATGTCCAACTCTGTGCGACCTAATAGATGGCAGCCCACCGCGCTCCCCCATCCCTGGGATTCTCCAGGCAAGAATACTGGAGTGGGTTGCCACACAAATGGCCTAGATTATCAAATTAACATCAAAAATTTTAATTTAAGAAATATTAATTAATGTCCATTAAAAATTCTATTTTTTTGAATTAACATTTGTGTCAGTCTCTGGTTTTCAAAATCTCATACAGTTATTTTTTTCTCTATTGTTTTCTGGGACTCAACCTCCTCATTAGGCATTTTCCCATCTTCTAACATTAACAACATTCAAATCCCTCCTTTGTCATCAGTTTCATTTCTTCTATAGGTCATCTCTTATGTTAGAAACAATATTTTTAAAAAGAAGAAAATCTAGAAGAATAGGTATGCAGTTTGGTTCTGCCCACTAGACTCTATTTAGCAGAATACGGCACGTTTTGACTAGGCATCCCTGATACACTTGCCAATTCTTCATTTGATTCTGGGACTTGATTCCCTGCCTGTCTCATTATCATCTATCATCCTTATTCCTGAGAGTGGACACATTTTGAGGAATTATGCTGCCTGAGAACAAGTTCTCTCCCTCTTCTGTCAAGTGCCAAGAAAGGGTCTGTTGTGCGATGAGACTGCTAGAGAAAAAGGAGAAATATCTGTTGTGACTGTAAAATTATCAGAATGAAGCATGTATAAATGACATCTGGAGTTGGACTACTCAGAAGGAAACCATATTTATCAATTGGCAGGTCAGACTGTTTGAATCATCATTAGTACTTGGTAATTATAAAATAATTTGAGAGAAAACAGAACCATTTACACAAAAGACAGCAAGACCAGAATGCTTGGTAAGTTGTTTGTCTCCTGCCTGCTTTGATAGTGGCTTGAATAATCAGCTGGTCCCTTATATTCATAAATTTAACTTTACCTTCACTAGGGTTTTCTAGGCCCTCATCTTCCATGTGTTGGAACATGTAGCTATATAAAAGTGTGATGAGGTTTTCCTGTCCTCAATGAATACTGCCTCATAGATTTCAAAGACTGACAATTCATTGTGTGCTTCTGTGACCCAACTGAAATCTCTCTGAAACTGTATCACACAGAGGTGTAATTTTATCTGGTTTAAATCATATTGTGTACTTTTATAAGGAAGGAGGTTTGTATCAATGAGTATGTCACCTCTAAAAGACCTGGTTTCTTAAAAACCTAAAGTTGCTTTCCAAGTAAAATTTAAAAATAATACAAACACTTAAGGTTACATTACATCTGTTGTCTTAGAATAATTATAGCTCCCCCTTTCATCTTCAAATGATGGATTTCATCCACTTTGGTTGCTCAATTTTATGGTCACTATATTTATTTAACACTTGCTAGGTGTTATATGCAATTTACATGTATTAACTTGTTTAATCTTCGTAACACCTCAATAAGGTAGTGTTGTTGTTATCCCAACAACAAATCACAGCACAGAGTGGTTAGGAAAATTCCTGAGGACAACAGAAGGAGCTTGAACCCAAGCAGTCTGTTTCTGTACATTTATGATCCTACCCTCTATGCTCTTGTAGACTATGTAAGTTTTGATGCTTGTTTTTCTTCTCCTCGCTGTTTGTACTTTTAAATGACCATTTGGTCATGAGGACAACTTCTGGGCATTCCCTAAAAACAAATCATATATGAACAAAAGGGGCCCAAATGCCTTGATACCTTGGAGTGTTTTGATCTAAACTTTCCAGAATGGCTGTCTGAATAAGGACTCTGGAGGCTGGGGATGAGGGGGAAGGAAGGCCTAAGCACTATCATCAGTTCCCTTTTAGGAAACCAAGCTTTTGTTCTCCTGGGACTATGCTGTAAAAAATGAGTTGTGGAAATGAGAAGAGAGGGTGAGTTGACATTTGGAATTTAGAGATGACTTAACTACACAACAAAGAGAAAGATAAATCTTCATGTTTATGTAAAGATTATGACATCTGAGCTAAGAGAGCATTCACTGAAAGAAGATGCTTTTAAAAGAGACTTAAAATAAAGGAGAAAGAGCTCAGTTCTCACTCCCAGCACTGGAAGCCAAGACTGTTTTTCTTAGCCACTGCCAAGATCCACCCAAATGTAGCAGGTCTGAGATCTTCAGTCACTTAAGCCTGTGTAAAAAGATAGATTCACATCCAGGGACTTGTGTTAAGAGAATCTTTCAGTTTTTTTTTAAACTTGATCCAAGGAGAGAAGGCTGCAATTCTGTTTCACTGAAATCCTTATCTTAGCCATTCCAACTCACATTTCCAGACAGCTTTGGAAGTTTCTCTGAGGGTGCTCAAAAATCCAAGAAGTACATGTGGTCCTCTGTTTTCATCAGCTTGAAGTGAAGTCACTCAGTTGTGTCTGACTCTTTGCTACCCCGTGGAGTATAGCCCACCAGGTTCCTCTGTCCATGGGATTTTCCAGGCAAGAATACTGGAGTGGGTTGCCATTTCCTTCTCCAGGGGATCTTCCCAACACAGGGATCGAACCCAGCTCTCCCACATTGCAGGCAGATGCTTTAACCTCTGAGCTATCAGGGAAGCCCATCAGCTTATATCTTCCCTAATCTCAACATATTGTTGGAATACAAAATGGTCGTCAGTATCAGCAAAATCACATCAATTTTGTCTTAAATATTTTTTAGAATAATAATGTATTCATGGGTCTATAGCTTTTTAGTTTCATTTTAAACAATTTAATTTTTTAAAGTTTTTGAATAAATATTTTTTCTGTCTGATCTTTTTTTCATTGCCATTTCCTTCTCCAGGGGATCTTCCCAACACAGGGATCGAACCCAGCTCTCCCACATTGCAGGCAGATGCTTTAACCTCTGAGCTATCAGGGAAGCCCATCAGCTTATATCTTCCCTAATCTCAACATATTGTTGGAATACAAAATGGTCGTCAGTATCAGCAAAATCACATCAATTTTGTCTTAAATATTTTTTAGAATAATAATGTATTCATGGGTCTATAGCTTTTTAGTTTCATTTTAAACAATTTAATTTTTTAAAGTTTTTGAATAAATATTTTTTCTGTCTGATCTTTTTTTCTTCTGGGCCACATCCCCTACAATTACTAGTGAATAATATGCAAGCATTTGGAAACTTATTTTGGAATTCACACTTGGTTCTAAGTTTTTTACTTCATACTTCAATATAATTATGACGTCTCCAAGATCACCCCCAGGTTTGATGATTTACTGGAAGGGCTCATAGAGCTCAGCATATAGTCTTACTCACAGTTAAGATTTATTACGATAAAAGGATACAAAGAAGAATCAGCAAAAGGAAAGGGCATATGGGGTAAAGTCCAGTGGAAACCAGGCACAAGCATCCAGAGTCATCTGCTGATGAATTACAAGGATATGCCTAGTTTCCTCAGAGATGAGTTATGACAACAAACATGAGACACCGTCTACCAGTAAAGCTTGTTAGAATCGGCATCGGGGTTTCCATTTGAGGCTAGTCATGTAGGCACTCTTTGCCTGGCATGCACATAAATTCCAGACTCCCAGAAAGCAAGCAAGTGTTCAGCATAAACCATATTATTTGTACAAGCGTCTATGGCATAGCCAGTCACTCCAGTGAGGGAATGGGGGGAACTCTCCTGAAACCCAAGTTCCCAGAGGCCAGTCAAAGGCCAACCTTGTAAGCAGGCCTTACTAATGATAGCAGTCAAGCTTGCTCTTTTCTGCACATATTTTATAACCTGATTTTCCACAGATAAAAATAACTTAAAGAAATCACGTTATCTTCTAAAAATCATGCGTTTCTAGTTGGGCCAGTCCCCAGTTATTCCAACTCCCTATCCAATAGTTTTTCCAGTAGATTACACAGCTGCTCAGAAAAGCATCTGATATCCCAGCAACTGAAACTGATTTAAACAAATTGAAAGACTAATAATCAAGGATGCAGTTGTAGCTTTTTATCATTCACATATGAACTAGAAATAATGATAGTCTCTAGATTACTCTGTGAGAACTTTCAGCAAGAATGGAGATCTATAATATATTTTGTTGAGTTCAGTAGCCACTATTAACATGTATGCATTGGGCTCTTGAAATATGGTTAGAGTGACTAAATAAGCATTTAATTTTGTTTAATTTTTAATTAATATTTTAATTGGAGGATAGTTACTTTACAATATTGTGGTGGTTTTTGCCATACATCAGCATGAATCAGCCACGGGTGCACATGTGTCCCCTCTGTCCTGAATCGCCCTCCCACCTCCCTCCCAACCCCATCCCTCTGGGTTGTCCCAGAACACCGAATGGGTGCCATGCTTCATGCACTGAACTTGCACCAGTCATCTATCTTACATATGGTAATATACATGTTTCAATGCTATTCTCTCAAATCATCCCACCCTCGCCTTTCCCCACATGATCCAAAAGTCTGTTCTTTACATCTGTGTCTCTTTTGCTATCTTGTATATAGGATTTTCATTAGCATCTTTCTAAATTCCATATATATGCATTAGTATACTATATAGGTGTTTCTCTTTCTGACTTACTTCACCCTATATAACAGGCTCCAGTTTCATGCACCTCATTAGAACTGACTCAAATGCATTCCTTCTTATAGATGAGTAATATTCCATTGTGAATTTGTACCACAACTTCCTTATCCATTCATCTGCTTATGGACATCTAGGTTGCTCTTAATCTTTTTTTAATTTTGTCTAATCTTACTTTAATTTTGCTTAATCTTATTTTAAACAGCAACATGTGGCTAGCAGCTATGTACTGGAAACACAGTTCTACCTAATTTAAGACTTACTTTATTAAAGCAAACTACAGTAAGTTCATAGATTATACAGAACATTAATGTTTCCTTCAGGTTTCTCGAGGGCCATACCAGTACCACCATAGTGAAGTGAAGTCGCTCAGTCATCTCCAACTCTTTGTGACCCCATGGACTGTAGCCTTCCAGGCTCCTCTGTCCATGGGATTTTCCAGGCAATAGTGCTGGAATAGAATGCCATTTCCTTCTCCAGGGGATCTTCCCAACCCAGGGATTGAACCCGGGTCTCCCGCATTGTAGACAGATGCTTTACCATCTGAGCCACCAGGGAAGTTATGGTCTCTCAAAAGTCTTAATTTCCTGCAATCTTAATCCAAACCTAGGAGGTTTAACCAGAATAAAGAATGTTCTAACACCACTGCCTGGACTGTTTGTTTCTCTTGAGTCATTTAAAAATAACCTACTGTCTGGAGATTGGCAATAGTCCATCTGCAGAAATATATGGTCTCTCAAAAGTCTTAATTTCCTGCAATCTTAATCCAAACCTAGGAGGTTTAACCAGAATAAAGAATGTTCTAACACCACTGCCTGGACTGTTTGTTTCTCTTGAGTCATTTAAAAATAACCTACTGTCTGGAGATTGGCAATAGTCCATCTGCAGAAATGGCTCTGACTGATAGACCTCAGAAAAAGGAAAAGCAGGCATACACACTGGTGCAAAATCAGCCCTCATGTTTAATATCAGTTCATGTGTTTTTAAAGTTTGCTGGTAACTATTTTAGAAAAGAGGAAAAGGAGAAAGCAAGCACAATAGTTTTCCTTAAAAAGGTAACTAATGAAATAAATTATAAAATTTAACTTACTTCAAATATTATAATGTTTGGCATATAACCTTCATAATATTATATCTCAAAAACTCAGAAATTATTTTTGCATATGTATAAAGCATAATAAAAATGAAAGCATATAAAGCAAGCAAGGTCCATTTTTAAATAAAGTGAAAGTTCTATTTTTGTTATCTGTGCCAGTATAAAAATCACACCTGTGGCTGATTCATGTCAATGTATGGCAGAACCAATACAGTACTGTGAAATGGAATAAGCATTAAACAAAAATAAAAAAATAAAAATTAAAAAAAAAATCACAAGTTTTCATCAATGGGAACTAAAAACAAATGAGTGCCATCTTGTGGTGGCATCTACCACTCCTAGAAGATGCTGTGAATTGCTCCTCCCTTCTAAAAAAGGCTTCTTAGTCCCCATTTTCTAATGCTTTGACCTTAATCTCAGGCATGCCATCAGACTTGGTCTCTAGATCAGTTTCAGAATGTACAAAAGAAAAACAAAATTGAAGAAGTGTATGTAGAGGGAAGGGCCTGAGCTTGTCTACCTGAAGAGAAGTAAATACCAGAGTGAAAAAGATTTCTATGAAAAATAAATATTGGGAGTAGAGAAAAAAAATTTTTAATACATCAGGTGAAGCTGGCATCCTAAAGAAAAAATAAAATTGTACATAATGCAAGGTCTTTTTAAGGGAGAAGAAGGAAAAACTACATTAATAAATGTTTACCCTACTGGTACTAAGGTTGCTGATAAATGAAGGGAGTAAGAATAAAAAGTGAATATATGACTAAATCTATTTTATTCTACCTGTTTTTAAAAGACTAAAAAACACTACCATGTGTAAAATAGATAGCTAGTGGGAACCTTCAGTAAAGCATAGGGAACTCAGTTCACTGCTCTGTGATGACCTAGATGGATAGGATGAGAGAGGGAAGCTTGGGGGGCAAATATATGATACATATAGCTGACTCACTTCATTATACAGCAGAAATTAACACAATATTATAAAGCAATATTACTAAGATATTACTAATATCACTAATATGAAAAGTGCTTTCTTATTAATAAACACAAAGTGCCTTTCAGAATAGAAAATGGCATTTGAAACTAGGATGCTTGACTGCAGCGGGAGTCAAATGTGGGATTTGCCCATAGATGCATCAGAGTAGCTGATGGCACTAAAACACAGTGACCCATGACAAGTGTTAGGAAAACGAAATTAAAAAACAAAGAGTTTCTTATGGCAAGATTATTCAGAATCTTTATATGTTCATATGCATTGCAAATACACAAGAGTCAGATTTAAGTTTCAGCATTTTCTAAACTTTTATGAGTCAAAAACCATTTTCCCCCTTGGAGTATATCCAAGTACTAATGTTCTATAAGAACATTTTATAAAACGTTGTTCTTATTCAATAGTTCCAAATCCTTGTCACTGAAGACGACTTTCAGCATCCTTTCTCACTGCTCTATCTGAACACGTTATCACAAAAGTGAAGTACACGTACAACTAGGGAAGCTGCTGTAACCCTAAACGAGAACCTGCCCTATTAAGTAGGGACATCACTTAATGTTACCAATACAGCCAATGACTTCTTTTAAAACTTTCAGTTGTAGCAATGGGCTAAGAATCCCATTCATAGCCTCCAGAAGTACTGACGGTCTTTTGCCAAAACAACTGACAAAATTAAGGAATATGGCAATGATCGTTGGTTACATGATCACTGGTAATATAAGCACACTATATAAAGAAGTCTTTGTGGATAAAGAATTTGTGTCACAGATTGCATAACTGTTCACCAAATTAGTTCATTTTTCTCCTAGCCATAAACTAATGTGCATTTTCTAGTTTTCTTTAGTTTTGAATGCTATCCTCTGCCTAATATCTTACCAGTGAGATGTGAATGAAATAATGTACATAACTTCCAGGTTTGGCTCATAGACACCTTCTTTGTGGTCATATACTCTCTCTCTCTTTTCCTCAGTTCTTCAGCAGGAATTAATGCCTAGAAGGACTTGGACATCATAGATTGAAAATGAGTCTTGTTCAGTGTGGACTCCTGAATAACTACATGGTGGAGAGGCCACCCTCTACTACCACCAT
>SJYC01023472.1:0-10850 GCA_006408675.1 Madoqua kirkii
CCTGCAGGGGGTCTTCCCGACCCAGGGATTGAACCCACGTCTCCTTGGTCTCCTGCACTGTCAGGCGGGTTCTTCACCACTAGTGTCCCCTGGGAAGTCCACAGCCTAGTACACACAAACACTCTTAACGATGAAAGAAATGCAGCATGCAAACAGGAGCAGGGGGTGCATTTTCTGCTAGTTCAGAGCTGTCCCTGCTGCTTTACTCAGTCCGAGCGCTGTGCACACCCCTTCCTTCTCTTCTGCCTTTCTGTATCATCCATCACCGACACACCACCTTGACTGTCTGGATCCTTGCGGTCAAGCTGAGCTGTGTACTTCACACTTTTAAAAACTATTGTCAGAGCTCTCTCTGATGGCTTTAAGAGCATTCACCTCACTTTTACTCTCTCTCATCCACATCCTCTGAGGATTTGCATTCCTTAAAGTAGGAGATGAAAGTGCTAAGAAAATCAGAGTAGCATCCCCAATGAGCTCCTGCTTCTGTTCTGCCCTCCGTACACTTCATTCCCCTAGAAGAGAGAATGACCTCTTAGAAAAACATGCATCGGATCTCTTTACCCTCCCACTCTAAGTCTCTAGCGGCAGCAAATCTCCACCACACATTTCCCAGTCACGTCCCTATTCATCTCCACAGCCCTCCCTCCCCGTCTCTCGTCTCTGCCTCACTCAGGACAACGATGAAGATCATGCCACCGCAATCTCTTTCTTTCTTTATGCACCTGCCTGGCTCCTCCCCATTCTAGGGAAAGAGTTTCCACAGTGCGTTCCTTCCAGCCTCTGCTCTGAAGTTACCACTTCACAGAGGAATTCCCTAAGGGCATTGATTGCTGTTTTTACCTTGATCCTGTCTTATCCACAGCACTTACATAAACAAGTACAGTTCTCTTCCCTTCCAAGGTGAATTCATTGTTGCACATCAAAATCACTTTAGGCAAGACTGTCTCCTGCAATTCTGCATCCCTATATAGAGAACAATGCCTAGCAAAGAGCAGACACTCAGCAAATATTTGTGAAAGTTGTTAAAGGTGGGAAGATTGCAAGTACTAAGTAAACATGCGTCTCTGGGAGAGTGGGGTTCCCCTTGAGCGCTCACTGGGTGTGGAGTTGGCAGAAGGGGCAGGCCCAGAGCATCTCCCGTTTCCATCACGTGACCCTGTGGATCTGCTGTTTGAGGAAATTCCTGGACACATCGACTGCAAATCCAGTTCGAATTGAGCTGCTAACCTAAAGCCCTGCTTCTAATACTAATAAGCTGTGACTTAAAATTGGTGTCCATTCCTGTCCTTCAAAGACTAAAATAAATAAATAAATAAATATGTGCTATTCCTTCTGTTTTTGTGAGAAAAGTATGGTATAACTTGACAAAATGTAACACGGGTATAAAATTGCAGAAAATAAAAAGTAAGCCTTTTCCCAAGTTCACCTCTCAACCCTGCCTGAGGCAATCATTGATAACTTGCCCCAAGTGCGTATTTCTAGACGTTTCCTATCTTCATCCATGTTAGCATGCATGGAGCATTCATTTTCTTTTAAAAATGGGAGAAACAAAGCACACACTTGCAGCATCTTTTGACCTTTTTGCATTTAATCGACTTTAGAAATCTGTTACCACACTGTATCCAGATCAATTTGGCATGTTTAACAGTTCTATAACCAATCCAGTTCAGTTCAGTAGCTCAGTCCTGTCCGACTCTTTTCGATCCCATGGACTGCAGCTTACCAGGCCTCCCTGTCCATTGCCAACTCCTGGAGTTTACTCAAAGTCATGTCTATACCACTCCATGATACACAAAAAGCATGCTTTACCTTAAAAAGTATTTCTCTGATAGACATTCATTCTTCGTTCCCCACCCCCACTCCCATTAAGAGGCTGGGAAAATTTCAGAAGATTAAAGCTGTTTGATATCTCATGTTGCTGCTACTGCTATTTAGTCCCTAAGATGTGTCTCACTCTTTTGTGACCTCATGGACTGTGTGATTTCCCAGGAGTGGGAATACTGGAGTGGGTTGCCATTTCTTCCTCCAGGGGATCTTCCTGATCCAGGGATTGACCCGCATCTCTTGCATCTCCTGCATTGGCAGGCAGATTCTTTACCACTGAGCTACCAGGGAAGCCTAGTTGTTATCTCACACTTAATACCTTACTATGGGAATAACGGGGTGGAGGTGCTTCCCCAGAGGCTCAGCAGTAACTGTAACAAATCTGCCTGCAATGCAGGAGCCACAGGAGACTCAGGTTCGATCCCTGGGTAGGAAGATCCCCTGGAGGAGCACCTTGCAACCTACTCCAGTATTCTTACCTGGAGAATCTCGTGGACAGAGGAGCCTGGTGGGCTACAGTCCATAGAGTCACAAAAAGGTGAACACAACTGAAGTGACCGAGCATGCACGCACCCCTGGGAATATGGGAATGTAAGGAGAATCCGCGGTAGGGGACAGATACCAGCGCGGTCCCCAGCACACCCCTCTCCACTTCCCCACTATTCCAATAAGACGATCAGTGAGGTGACTGATGAAAAAGATCTAAAATGCTTCTTCATATTTGTCACATACCCATGTCATTTACAGCATTCTTACTTGTCTCTTTAAGTTTACTTTTTGCTCAAATTTATTTCACAAGAAAACTCTGTCACTACTGTAACAGAAAACCTGTATCAAATGCCATAAATAACTGTAATCATAAAAATAAATTCCACAAAATCAAAGCAACGTGATTAAGTTCCGTCTAGATGCTGTAGCCTGCCAAAATCTCTAAGAAAGGAAGGGGGGGAACTTGAGGCCCAAGGAGGTGTTTCAGTTTAGTTGCTCAGTTGTGTCCAATTCTTTGCGATCCCATGGACTGCAGCATGCCAGGCTTCTCTGCCCATCACCAGCTCCCAGAGCTTGCTCAAACTCATGGTGTTGCTGCTGCTGCTAAGTCGACCCCACAGATGGCAGCCCACCAGGCTCCCCCGTCCCTGGGATTCTCCAGGCAAGAACACTGGAGTGGGTTGCCATTTCCTTCTCCAATGCATGAAAGTGAAAAGTGAAAGTGAAGTTGCTCAGTCGTGTCTGACTCCAAGCGATCCCACGGACTGCAGCCTACCAGGCTCCTCCGTCCATGGGATTTTCCAGGCAAGAGTACTGGAGTGGGATGCCATTGGTATCCAACAATCTTATCCTCTGTTGTTCCCTTCTCCTCCCACCTTCAACCTTTCCCAGCATCAAGGTCTTTTCCAGTGAGTCAATTCTTCACATCAGGTGGCCAAACTTTGGGAGCTTCAGCTTCAGCATCAGTCCTTCCAAGGAATATTCAGAACTGATTTCCTTTAGGACTGACTGGTTTGATTTTCCTGCAGTTCAAGGGACCCTCAAGAGTCTTCTCCAACATCACAGTTCAAAAGCATCAGTTCTTTGCCACTCAGCTTTCTTTATGATTCAACTCTCACATCCATCCATATGTGACTACTGGAAAATCCATAGCTTTGACTAGATGGGTCTTTGTTGGCAAAGTAATGTCTCTACTTTTTAATACACTGTCTAAGTTTGCCATAGCTTTTCTTCCGAGGAGCAAGTATCTTTTAATTTCATGGCTGCAGTCTACATCTGCAATGATTTTGGAGCCCAAGAAACTAAAGTCTCTCACTGTTTCCATAGTTTCCCCATCTATTTGCCATGAGGGACCCGTTAAGCTTTCTGTTTAACACTAGCCAAAGACTAACAATAAACTTAGAGTATCTTCTCCACTGTGATAAAGACTGAAAGGCAAGGGAAGAGGGAATGACTGAGGAAATAAAAACTACCTATTTTCTCAAGTCTCTCCCAAGTTCCATAATTTCTGGAATTCAGGGAACCAAATATACCAGTAATGTTCATTGTTTTCTGTTCGTTTTCTTTAATTGCAAAACTTCTAACAAATCAGATGTAAGTGAATACTTAGCCACTTTTAAGCTTATTTAAAGCCTCTCTGTCCTGCTTATCTCAACCAAACAAGAGGCAGTTAATGGCAACACAATTAAACCCTTGGGTATTTCTCTCTGGAAAGTCCTTCAAAGCTCACCTATTTACAGTGAGAACAGGCCTGGGGGTGGGGGAGCGGAGACACTTGGCTGTAGTTCAGCCCTTGAGTGGGTCCCTGGCCCTGGCCAAAGCACTGCCTCCTCACGGGTGTCAGTCTGCCCCAGAAAATACAGGAAGTCGATTACCGCCTTACTCTTTCCTTCTCTATGAATTAGCATCAGTGCTCTCTCCTGGGTTAACTCATGGCCTCACAGATGGCTACTGGTTACCTTTCTCTTTCCATACTACCTCTCTGCTCAATAGAAGATGAATCAATTTTTTTTTTTTGGATGCAAAGTACTTTGTAACCTTTTTTGCTTAAAATTCTCCCACGGCTTTCCTGTGCATAAAGCAATAAAATCTGGATTTCTACAGTGGGTAATTTGGTCTGCATAACCTGGCCTCTAACACAAAAGTATTTTAGTTCCTCATATGCATCTAGCTCTTCCCTAACTCTCTCTGCCTCAAAGCCTTTGATCATGCTGTTCTCTCTATGTATAAAATATATCCCACCCCCACCCCAATCAGCTGCTCTTTCTACAGCATTTGGTGTTGAGGTTAGAGGCAAAAGTGTTCAAACTATAAGAAAAAAGCAGGTTCAAATTCCCTCAAATGGGCATCGTGGTCTAATTAAATGTCAAAAGTGACCCCTTTAAGACCTCATCTAAACTAGACTATCCTGTTGTTTAGTCACTAAGTCATTTCCAACTATTCCTACCCATTGGCTATTTTCTATTCACATCCTGTTTGTTTCATGGTCAACCAAATTCCCATCCTGACACTTAACTTATTAATGTGCTTACCTTCTCTTCAGGGAGGCAGGATCCAAAACAAATCATCTTTCCCTAAAGGCTACAGTCACTTCAATATGGTAATTATGGAATTCCCAGAGCCAGCACAAGACCTGGCACAGAAGAGTTGTTTCACTTATGCTCATTAAATGTCTCCAACAAGAGACACACTTAGGACTCCCAAAGTTAATGATAGCCAAGCATCCTAGGCTTAATATTTAGTTACTCAGTTTTCTACATGCCCTGGCTCTTAAAAGCATAAACAAAAAATTCTAAAATGAGCTCATATAAACTCATGGTGACTCTTCCTTATCTTCTGCTACCAAGTAAATGCAATTCTAAATAAAAGAAAAGCAAAAGAACGAAGAACCTACACACACACACACAAATATGTGAGTGTGTACAAAGTCACTTTAATCATGTCCAACTCCTTGCGATCCAAAGGACTGGCCAGGCTCCTCTGTCCATGGCATTGTCCAGGCAAGAATACTGGAGTGTGTTGCCCTGCCCTCCTCCATGGGATCTTCCCAACCTACTGATCAAATCTGCAAACTCTTAACTTTCCTGCCCTGGGAAGCACGTTCTTTACCACTAGCACCACCTGGGAAGACCATATCATATATGCCTAGGATCCTCTCACAAGTGACTGCCTTTCTGCTAAAACATGCTGCAAGGGCCAAGGTGGCGCTAGTGGGCATTGGGGAGCACAGCCTCTACACATTTCCACCCAGGTGTTCTCATTTGCAAGCAGGACTTGCATGAAAAAGGCCCCTAACGTGTGTTAATCCTTTCCATTTGCAATGACTCTAGAAAAACATGCAGGGCGAATGCATATTTGTGAATTACCCTTCCGTTCACACAGGAATCCTACTGGCTAATTGTTCCTACACCTTGATCACAAATGTGACCCTATCAAGGGATTAGTAAAACTGGCTTCTTGAGATGAGAAAACATGATTTCAAAATTCAGGATGAATTATCAATTAAAATGAATGTTCACTGGTTTTAACACAAAGGGCCTTGTTAGGCTGAACCTCTCCATTGGAAATGTTGTTTTGAAAAGAAGAGGATAAAGCAGTTCTCTATTCTGCATTCTTCTTATGCTTCTTTCATACAGACAAGAGGTGGGAATAATTTGAGAGCAAACTAACTTGTCTACTGATATAATTTATCCATGAAAGGAAAACAAACAGTGTGGTCATTCAGAAACAAAGACACACACAAATGCACATACACATAGCCACACGCACGCGCGCGCACACACACACACACACACACACACACACACAATATGTACATGAATATTTAACTACATAGTTAACTTATCATCATCATAAAATCTGTGTCAAAATAAGAATACTAAATAACACGCTGAATCAAACCATCAAAATTAAGTCAATCAATTCTGTTCCAAAACTCAGAAACAAACAATGAGTAATTACTAATTTTTATCTTCTAGGTAGAAAACTGGCACTCCAAAACATCCACTGCATTCAGAGCTCTGCACTGAGATATTTACATTATCTCGTTTACTACTCAAAGCAATCATGAAAATACAGGCAGATATTTTCACTTCAGAGAGAAGGAAACCAAGTCTTAGAAAGGATAAAATACAAGCCCATGTCAAGTCGTTTATAAAAGATGATATTGTGGCTGTTTAGCCACTAAGTCGCATCTGAATATTTTGTGACCCTATGGACCGTCGTCGCCTGCCAGGCTCCTCTGTACATATGATTTCCCTGGCAAGAATACTGGACTGGGTTGCCCTTTCCTCCTCCCGGGTATCTTCCTGACACGGGGCTCGAACACGTGTCTCCTGTGTCTCTTGCATTGGCAGGTGGATTCTTTCCCACTGAGCCACCTGGGAATCTTGTAAAAGAATACACATGCCCCAAGATCCCACATATGGTTGACTTCAAATAATGTACAGGTTTTAGCTTTCTCTTTCCAATACCATCACATTCCCACCCATCATGTTAATACTGATCATTAGTAACCTAGTGAGAATCTCATGCTGGGGTTAAAATATTCATATTACTTATATCACAGTTGGACTTAAGTAGAGACATGGCTTTAAGGCCAGTGGTTTTTTAACTAGAACAAGACTTGCTTGGAGGATAGTTTTATGTAGATTCCTGTGATCAGCTCAAGAAGGAAAAAAAAAAAAGGTGAACGGGAGTTCTTACATGTGGCCCAGAAACTACTCTGTAAAAACACATCAATGATGTATGCATTTGAAGGTTTTCTCTCCTCCTTTTATTTCCACTGGACTATTGATTCATAGGTCATGATCTTCTTTCCTACTCTCATTCACCACATTCTTGTCACTCAGGGAATTATGCCCATTTTAAAGATGATAAAGGTTATCTTAAAGCAATGAGACTCAGGGCAGGTAAAAGGCATAATCTTGAGTTCAACACACTTTACCTGGCTGTAATCACAGCCCTCTCCACCCGCACATCTTTACTGTCCCTTCCACTTGAAGGAGAGTGTAAAATAACACCGTCAAATAAGGAGAATCACTGCAAGAAAAGCCTCGCTTTAAGAGGAAAAGCTCTCATTGAACATGATCTGAATAGAATTTCTGCACCTTAATTTAATAAATGAGGCATCGTCTTTAGACTCCAAGCATAATAAACTCTCATTTGCATTGACTGGCTTCATAAATTCATGCTGTTAAAAACCTGTTTCTGTCAGGGCTGGCCCTGGCCCCCACAGCTTTCACTCACATTCCAATTCTGAGCTGCAGAAGAGTTTGCCCATCACAAGCGTCAGCTATCATTAGTTCGCTTCCTTTAGCGCCTCTCGGAAAAGCGGCAGGAAGTCTGACAGGATGCAGGCTGCTCATCTCAAACAAGTTTTCCTCTGCTCTCAAAAAGGGTGGGGGGCCGGTCCCTGTCTCACTGCCCCACAAATTGACTCTCATTCTTGGCAAAAGACCGCAGGAAAATGCTGAGAGTCCAAGATTTTTTGAAAAACACCTAGTTACTGTTTGGATTTACATGCATTAAAAAAAAAAGGAGCAGAATGAATCTGTTCTCAGGGAGTTATGTATTTAAGAAAAAAGAAATATGAAGGTCATTGTGTTGATATGTGTTAAGAACCTTATTTTTCTTGCCCTTAAATTGCAATAATGATACAAACGACTCAAAATAAATAGACCTCCTCCTGGCAGAGTGATTGGTGTGAAGTGAGGATTGGCATCTGACATGAGGGTTCTCAGAACTTACAGAAAGTAACCAGGCACAAACACAGAAAATCACTACCAAGAGGGAACTTCAGTGGCAGACCTGTTGCTGAATGGATTTCTGAGCAGACTGAATCTTCCCTCAAAGCCGTGGAACACTAAAATGGATTTCCGTCTGCGTGATGTGGCAGGATAAAATGTGAATTGTGATTCGGGAGAATAGATTTCATAGCACAGGGTGTTGCCTTATTAAAATCATAGAAGCACAGGCTTGAATCCCGACTCTGACGCTCACTAGTTGTGTGCTTTTGCTCAAATCACCTACCACTCTGAGTCACAACTAAATGAATCATGTAATCATATAGTAGTTTGGGTAATGGGGCTATTGTCTGTCTTACTATGCAGCAGCTCCCTTAAATATTGCCTGAATTTTATTTTGAAATCTATCAAAAAACTAACCAGAGTGCAGAGAGGTCCCTCGTGGGTTTATCTGCAAAATGTACTGAATAACCTCCAGTGTCTCTCCCAGCTCCAATAAACTAAAATTCTCTGAATGTCAGACAGTAATTCAATTCGATTATATATTTTACATTATATATACATTAATGATTGCTTTCCAATGCATTCATTAATTAACAAAAGATTTATCAAGCATATAATAGATTTACTAGGTGCTGAACAACTGGTGGAGTAAAACGCATATCATGTCATTCCTGATCCCATTACTGTATGTGGCAGTCTCTTCAAGTTCAAGGGCATAAATGTAAATCTAGTATACGGAAATTCCTTCTTAGCATCTAAGAACATGAATCAGGCATGGATCTATTTTCTAGACAACATTATTTGACCCAGAGATAGTTATGTGATTCAAGGCTTCCAACTGTGCTTCTGTAGGACTGGTATGTGGGGACTGAAAGGATAAGAAAGCCATTCTTGGGCTTCCATGGTGGCTCAGTGCTGAAGAATCCACCAGCAGCTAAGCCCGTGCACAACTGCTGAGCCCGTGCTCTGGAGCCCGGGAACCGCAGCTACTGTGCCTGCTCGCCCTCCAGCCGTGCTCTGCAACAAGAGAATGCACCACCTCCGTGAGAAGCCCCTGCACCGCGAACAGAGACAGCCCCTCCTCGATGCAACTAGCGAGAAGCCTGCACAGCAATAAAGACCCGGTACAGCCAAAAATCAATCAATAATTTTTTTAAAAAGCCATTCTGTTAGTTTGAAGTCCAAATGGTAACAGTAACTTTCTTCAATGCTATGTTTTGGGCCATCTGCTCATGATTTTACAGACAGTATCTCGGATCTTCAAAACATTTCTTAAAGATATTCATTATTATCTCCATATTAAACATGCTACACAATATACCCTAGTTTCTACAAGATCCCCTCATTACTAAAGGTACAATGCTGAACTTCTACCCAAGTCCAGAAAATGACTAATCCATGTATTTTTAATTGCACCAGGATACTTTGAGCTTAATATGCCTATGTAGATATCTAGGTGGAGTCATTAGCCATGTGGTTTAGAAGCTTTAAAAAAGAGACCTGGTTTAGAGATGTGTATTTGTATGTCATTCTGATTGAAGTAAAATCCAAACTTCAGGGAAGGATAAGAACAGAAATTCAAGCAGAAAATATTGAAGAATGTCTCTTTTCTTAAGTGAAAGTTGAGAAAAGATTATCAAAGGCATTGGAAAATGAGAACCAAAGCAGCTACAATTGGATAAACACAGAATCTCCAAAACCAACAAGGAAACAAAAAGAATGGAGTTCATATCGAAGCAAAAAGAAAATGAACACAACTTGTTCACCTCCCTGAGGAGCAGCACGCAGGAAGCTTCTATTTTTGTGGTTGTTTTAGTTTTGGGTGGGAGAGTATAAGCAACATGCATTATTCCCGAAGGCAATGGGAGGGCTGGTGAAAAGGTGAGCAAAGTCAGGGTGGACTTGTGAGTGTCTCCATTACTCTGTTAGCAAGAAAAAATGTCTTTTGTCTGAGAACACTGTGTGTCTGTGTACTTGATTTTGTCTTTTAATTGGGCCTGATTTCTACCACTTTCTAACTATTCCTCACCATAATAATGTGATTGAACTGTGAACAGAGACGTCACCCAATCAACAGTGACCAGAACCTTCCCATGGAATAGTCTGAGTGTGCTAGGTGATTGACACTGTATATATATACACACACTAGCTAGTAGCTCAGTGGTAAGGAATCTGCCTGCCAATATAGGAGCTGCAGGCCCCATCCCTGGGTCAGGAAGATTCTCTGGAGAACGGAATGGCAACTCACTCCAGTATTCTTGCCTGGGAAATCCCATGGACAGGGAAGCCTGGCGGGCTACAGTACACAGAGTCGCAAGAGTCCGACGTGACTTAGCAACTAAACAACAACAAAATGTACAAAACAGAAAACCAACGAGAACAGACGGCATAGCACAAGGAAGTCTGCTCAGTGCTCTGTGGCGACCTAAATGGGGAGGAAATTCAAGGAAGAAGGAATATATGTATATGTGTGGCTGATTCGCTTTGCAATACAGAAGAAACTAACACAACATCGTTAAGCAACTACACTCTGATTAAAAAAAAAAAAACTTAAAAAATAATGCTAGGTGATAATAGACCTCACTTTCCTATTGTCTTTTGAGTTTGAAAGAAGAGTCAAGCCTAGAGATGTCAAGAACTCTCTTGTTCAAGTGCTTAGCAGAAGCAGTCTACATAAAGATATCCACTCAGAGAAGAAAGTGGAAATGAAATGTGGAGAAAAAGATGCAGTGTTCAGTTGAGATAGTAAACAACACAAGTCTTTCCAATTAGAGATGGGTCTGGATTTAG
>SJYC01023473.1:0-11876 GCA_006408675.1 Madoqua kirkii
CTTAGCAGAAGCAGTCTACATAAGATATCCACTCAGAGAAGAAAGTGGAAATGAAATGTGGAGAAAAAGATGCAGTGTTCAGTTGAGATAGTAAACAACACAAGTCTTTCCAATTAGAGATGGGTCTGGATTTAGAAACTGCTTAAACCAGCTTAAGCCAAAAAGGTGACTATACAACTCTTCAGAGTCCTAAATTATACACATGTGATTTCCTGAAGCTTTTCCCACCTCTCCTTCATACCACCGAGCTCATGGTCCAATAAAGCCACATGCACAGGTTGCTAGGAAACCTGGAGTGCAGTCTATGAAAACAACGTTGTGAAGATAAATAAACCCAGAGACATAAATTCCTGAATGACGATATAAAGAAAAGACCTCTCAGTCTCCAGTTACAGATTAAATTGGCCTAAGATGTATAATTTGTAAATTGATATCCAAAAATTCTACACTTAACAATTTTTTTAAGTTGTTGGTGCACTAAGAACCCCATATCGCCAAAGCCCCCATCTCAAATATCTTAAATAAACTTTAGTTCTTGTGTCCCTCTTCAGCCTTATCTGTCAGGTATGCCTAATTCTCAGACTCACCATTTTTGATTCACTAAAGCCAGGGCCGAAAATAAGTAAGCCACTTTCATGTACTGCTCATCACAGGAGTTTTATTGTATAGGTATCATTAGTCCCATTTTGAATTAAATAATCTGAGGTTTAGAGAGTAAATAAGTTGACCAAAGCAGCTAGTAATGGGCCTACCTGACACTTCTACATAACAACTCAAGAGGCTATGAACAGGAGAAACATATTTTTAAAAAATGCATTCATGAGGTGAAAACATATACTTGGCTTTCAATAAAGAGTTTTGGGAAAGGATGAGGGCATACACTGAGCTTTACAATAGCCACCCATTAGATAATGGAATGTTTATCAACTGAATACAGACATCCATCTCTGAACCAGGCTGGTATTTTCATGAGAAGGGGGTGGGTACCAACCTGGAACAGGGATGAGAAGTCTGGATATATAACGGCATCTTTTTCAGTCTGTAAGCCTGGCAATGCAGGGTACATCTGGCTCACATAAAGCAAGAACTAATGTGAGAAGAGGTGCAAAAGTACCAAGAAATCCAAGACACCCAGTTCTGAAAGTTTTGAATGACTCAGAACGTTATGTGGCACTGTTATTGTTGATATCACAGCTTTTAAGAAGCCTGAAAGCAGATTCAAAAGAAAGAAAATTGTAGTTGTTCGCAGTCTTCTTTTTAAACGTCCAAAGCACATAATCCATTAAACAGTATAGAAAACATAGAAGCCACATCACAGCAAAGTATGCTTGGCACATCTTGGTTTTGTTTTTGTTTTTGTTTTTTCAGTGTCTTAAGTGGTACCTTTTTCACGGGCAGTAATTCTAGAAGTTATGACATTCAAGATAATAATACCCAGCGGATCTGAGCTCAAAGTGAGAGTGCTCAATCCCAATTCCATCTGCTTGGGCAGATGGCAAAATACACTGAATTTCTCCACATCTCCCAGTTCTCAGTGCCCCATCAGCACATTGATTTCCTGATAAGAACATACAGAAGGTTCTGGGCAAAAAAAATAAAAAAATAAAAAGGGTTTTGTATTTTCACACTGAGTGTGTTGACAATAAGCCCATGATTCTTTCTGACATGACCTTAAGAGTAATGAATGAATGCTTGTAGGATGACTCTCTTTATAGGAAGAAAGATGTGTATGACCTGAAAATAATAAAAGATGTCAAGTATATTGAAGTACAGTACAAAGAATTTCATTTTATTCTCAGAGAAGCAGGAGACAATCTCAAGAAGCCATAAATCTCTTTGTCTCCCTTTGGATCATCAAGGTTCTGTGATGGTCTATCAGGTTGGGTAGAAAGTGTCACTGACATTAAAAAAAGAAAAAGAAAAGAACCAAGCATGAGCACCCTCTTGCCTATTGAAAGAGACTGCTCAGCATTTTGACTGGATATCCAAAGCAGAAAATCCATACTGCTGTGGTATTTACTGTCTGACATGAACTGGTAGAGTAGGAAGAAAAAAAAAAAAAAAACCCACAACTGACCATGAACATAGAGATTGGGCTTAAATTTCACCTCCACCTAATACCTAGGAAAGTCAATTCTCTGCTGTGTCTCTGTCTGTCAAATGATGGTAATGACCAGCTTCCTTAGGAAGTCCAGTGTTGCAATAAGCCAAGCATACAGAATGGGATGTGGTAGGGCATTAGTATGAAGCTCTAATGGTAAGAAATTAAGTGGGATAAAAATAAGGAAGATGACCACATCGCATGACTATAATAGCATGGAAATGATATTTGTTATTTGATACTTGAAACACTTTAAGGTCATGAAAATGATATTACAAATAACTGATTTAATGAGTAAATTAAACATTCATCCATTTATTTATCCAATTCATATAGTCAACTGGATATTCATCCAATTCATTTCTGCCAACATTGACAGAAAAGTTAGATCTAGCCCTATACTTATAAGCTTTCCTTGTACGGAGAGTATTTTTGCTTCTAAATGAAAGTGAAATCGCTCAGTCATGTCCGACTCTTTCCATAACCTACCAGGTTCCTCTGTCCATGGGATTCTCCAGGCAAGAATACTGGAGTGGGCTGCCATTTCCTTCTCCAGGGGATCTTCCCGACTCAGGGATTGAACCCAGGTCTCCCACCTTGCAGGTCGATGCTTTAACCTCTGAGCCACCAGGGAAGCCCTTGCTTCTAAGGGGAAATGACAAAGCTCTGAGAGACTGATCTCCCGAAGCTAGTAAATGAAAGAACAAGAACATCTCTCACAAAGCCCATGTGCCTACCCAACTGAATGCATGAGGGTAGCACGAAGGGGCTCTCATCGATAATCAGGGTTATGATAGCCAAAGGTGATTTGAAATGTGGATTCAAGAGGCTGCAGGTTTCCTTCAACGAATGTAGATCAGAACTAATATACACTGTGTTGACTGACAGGCGAGTCAGTCTACTCCAGTTGCCTGACAAATATGCTCCTTTTTCCCAGTCACTTCCTAAGGCTTACACTTAAGACTTGATGGAAACTTTTTCAGGGAGGAAATGATACTGAAATATACGATATTTAAAAGTTAGTTCCAATCTTTTATTAGCTTTGCTAACTTGGAAAGGTTGCTTCAATTCTCTCACTCTTAAGTATGCAAAACAGCAGTGAAAATCATCTTGCAAATATTTTTGTAGTAATGCATATATAATAGACCTTCTGTGCTTCATAACTATATATATATATATTTTTATTTCTAAAAAACATTTTTATTGGAGTATAGTTACTTTACAATGTTGTGTTAGTTTCTATTGTATAGCCTAGTGAATCAGCTATGTGTATATATACATACATCCCCTCTTTTTGCGATTTCCATCCCCCTTAGGTCTCCACCACCAGAGCACTGAGTGGAGTTCCCTGTGCTATAAAAGAGGTTCTCATTAGTTGTCTATTTTACACGTGGCATCAACAGTGTGTATGTGTGAATCCCCATCTCCCAATTTATCCCATCCTCCACCTTTTCTCCTTGGTATCCATATGTTTGTTTTCTACATCTGTGTCTCTATTTCTGCTTTGTAAATAAGATCATCTCTACCAATTTTTTCAGATTCTACATGTATACATTAATATATGATACTTGTTTTTCTCTGATTTACTTCATTCTGAATGACAGTCTCTAGGTCCATCTGCATCACTCTCAATTCTTTTAGATATATGTTCAGAAGTGGAATTGCTGGATCATATGGTAGCTCTGTATTCTTAATTGGAGGATGATTGCTTTACAATATTGGATTGGTTTCTGCCATATATCAACATGAATCAGTCATAGGTCCCATAACTATATTTTAATACTACAAAGTTCATTTTAAGAATAGTCCAGGTTGATTTTGTAGTAGATATGTTCTCTCTCTCACTGCATATAATATCAAGATCCCTCCTGTGATATCTTAGGAATCCATCATCACTCGTGGATTTGATCAGGGATTCCAGACTTCGCAGGGTGAGTGCTGGAGGGGGCAGCACCAGGGCTGTTAGTTAGCGACCATCATTTCAGGATCTGACTATGCTCTCCCAGTGAGGTTCAATGAATTTCTCTTGGATTCTGTGAACCTCTTCATACTCTGCCATTATTTCTGCATAAGTCAATTGAAATGATTTTATTATCAACCAAGATTCCAGGATAGAAACAGTACTGAGAATAAGAGTGTCTAATTTGGTAAGTGTTAGACTAAAAAGCTGACCTTTTCCAGTCAGTTCTGTGGTGTTGTAGAAGACTCTTGAGAATCCCTTGGACTACAAAGAGATCCAGCCAGTCCATCCAAAAGGAAATCAGTCCTGAATATTCATTGGAAGGATTGATGTTGAAGCTGAAACTCCAATGCTTTGACCACCTGATGTAAAGAACTGACTGATTTGAAAAGACCCTGATGCTGGGAAGATTGAAGGCAGGAAGAGAAGGGGATGACAGAGGATGAGATGGTTGGATGGCATCACTGACTCAATGGACATGGGTTTGGGTAGACTCCAGCAGTTGGTGATGGACAGGGGGTCACAAAGAGTCGGACACTACTGAGCGACTGAACTGAACTGAACTGAACTGAACTGAGACTAAAAATACATAGTACATGCGTAGAAGGCGATGGCACCCCACTCTAGTACTCTTGCCTGGAAAATCCCGTGGACAGAGGAGCCTGGTAGGCTGCAGTCCATGGGGTCGCAAAGAGTCAGACACGACTGAACGACTTGACTTCCCTTTCACTTTTCACTTTCATGCACTGGAGAAGGAAATGGCAACCCATTCTAGTGTTCTTGCCTGGAGAATCCCAGGGACAGGGGAGCCTGGTGGGCTGCCGTCTATGGGGCCACACAGAGTCAGACATGACTGAAGCCACTTAGCAGTGTAACTATGGCTTATAGTGGATGTTGGTGGAGACCTTAACTGTAAACCAAAGCTGGAAGAGTATGAATAACTTAAAGCTTCTTAAGCTTAACCCTTTGTTATCACTGGAGGATTCACTCCATGTGAATCTATGCAAACAACGCATATGTCTTAAAAAAAAAAAAGCATATTAATCCATTTGAGAAAAACAGTCTGGAATGCAGACATCCAGTATAAAGATCAGTTTCCAGAATACTTAATGGTACATGAAACCAATGGGCTGTTACAAGGCATAATATAAAAAAGCCAGAATTGTTAACAAAGAACACAAAGTCATGGAATTTGGGCAACATTTTTTTAAAGTGAACGTTCACTGCTGTGGAGTTAAGATAAGTCCCTTAAATTCTTTTCAGAGATTTTATTATCTTCACCCACTCACACAGCAGTTAACCCTCTGAGAGATCCTGGCATGGCAGAGCCTTAAGGGCAGACAGAACACTATTTGTCTTGGATTCTCCAGCCCCAAGCAGTGTCTATAGCATAGTGAACACTCAAAAATGTCTGCGTAAGGAACAACAGCAAGAAGAGGCAGGAAGTTGGGGAGGACAAAGCTTAAAATTTATTGGTGGAAAAAATACCACTATAAGAAGGTATTATTCTATACTTCTTGAAGGTAATTTACTTCAGATATCTTTCCAATGCATTCAAGAAAAGTGCCTCCAGGCCAGGGACGGGGTGGAGGGCTGGGTAGGGTGAATTGGGAAGTTGGAAGTGACATATATACACTACTATGTATAACATAGATAACTAATAAGAACCTATTGTATAGCACAGGGAACCCTACTCAATGATTTGTGGTGACCTAAATGGGAAGGAAATCTAAATAAGAGTGGAGATCATATATATGTATATATACACACATACATACATGCACACAACCAGTTCACTTGCTATACAGCATAAATTAACACAACACTTTAAAGCAACTACTCTAACAAAAAGTTTTTAAAAATGAAAAGGTGCCTCCTCTCCAGGACTTGTGTCTTAAAAAACATGATTGCTAAACTGTCAGGGTGATAAATTCTTTTCTATGAACAAGGTGAGTTTGAAGTTAAGGGTAACTGAAATCAGTGCCAGTATGATACATATAATGAAGCAGTCTGAAATTAAACAAAAGAACTTGGGGGAAAAATACCCCTGGAATTCCCATAAGAAATTTTGGGAGGTAAAGTGAATGGATCATGATAAGTTTCGTTTTATGTAAGTTAAGGGTATGAAAGTGAAGAATAATCTTTAAGATCATAGAGAATGATTACGTGTATATGTATGAATGAGTCCCTTCACTTGAAACTATCACAGCATTTTTAACAGGCTATATCCCAATACCAAAGTTTTTTAAAAAAATTCATGCCTGCCTATAACACTGCTATAGGGCATCTGAGCTCTCAGCTTCCAATGTTGAATTTACCATGTCTGAACTGTGTGTTAATGGACACATTGTATTTATTAACTCATTTTTTTTCCTTCACAACCACACTGGTTAGATTCTTGCCAGCTTATTAAAGAACTTACACACAGACGGTACTAGCAAGCATTCAGTACATTTAGCTTTAGTGGTTGTTTGCCATTTTTATCACTATTTTTGTTGTGGCTTTCATTGTTATTACGGTGCAGAATCATCTAAAATGTGCCAGTATATTCAACAATTTTTTTTCAACCTCCATCCAAGCGCAGTTTAAATCCAGAATCTATAGATGTGTAATTTCTTCCTCTTTTGGCAGGGAACCCCTACTATCTTTGGATGCTCCAAAATTTTCTTCTGCTCTTCTATTAAAATCTTTACCCAGCTTCACAAGGTATGCCAGCATTTTAGTGAGTGTATCAGGCTAGTAGTTCTGAAACGCAAGGTTCTCATTATTTGTGTGTATGTGTGTGCATTTCTCTCCGTACAAATCAGGCTTTGCTTGACCCATTCGGTAAAAAGGCTAAGATCTATTGCCCTGACTATTCATACTGAGGGAAGCTACCAAGGATGGTTATGTTGTTGGTGCTACTGCTATTACTGTTGGAGGTGGCGGTGGTGTAATGATTTTGTACGGCTAACACATTTATACAAATAAAATCCTCCAAGATGTCTGCTTCAAACTACTCTGAAACTGAATAATTCCAGTGGGCTTATAATTAGTCAAATACTGTTGTTATTGTTATTCAGGTGCTACGTCGTGTGTGACTCTTGGCGACCGCATCGCCTGCAGCACGCCAGGCTCCTCTGTCCTCCACTATCTCCCAGAGTTTGCTCAGATTCACGTTTATTGAGTTGGTGATGCTATCTAACCATCTCATCCTCTGCTGCTCCCTTCTCCTTTGCCTTCAGTCTTTCCCACCATCAGGGTCTAGTTTCCGTTTCTAATGTCAGGGTCCACACGCTGCTTCTAAGGTTTCCCTCATGACAAACTGAAGAGAACAAAGATTTACTGATGGCCATCTACTGCATGAGAGGTTATGCATATATTTTACATGAATTGTTCCCCATTTTGCATGAAGAAGCTGACGTTCTTTGACCTTAAGCTACCTGCACAAGCTCACACTTCTTGTCAGTGATCCAAATTCAGATATTTTTGACTCACAGCCCGTGCATTTTGTACTGGATTGACCCTCTGTAATGGCAGCTACAAAGAGCTACTTAGAGCTGATTTTCACTCACAACAAAGGGGAAACTACATTCCCTGTAAGTGGAGCTGTAACACCCATGCTGTTTTTTGCCTAAAAGCCTCCTCACCTCCTTCCTGCCAATCTCTACCTTTTAATCCCTGTTTGAGGCTGCAAAGTGGAGAACGGCAGGCAAATATTTATTCATGAAATGGGCCATTTTCCCCTATTTCTAACCCATCCCAAACTGCTCTAGTTTCTTCTCAAACTTTTGAAAAGCAATTTGCTTCTGGGCTGAAAAAGAACAGAAAGAAATAAAGACTCGAAGCCCAGAGCTAGAATCAGAACAGACGAGCCCAAAGTAAAAGTGTCTTCAGTAAGGTGGGCACTTCCGTAAATCTCAGCTACTGACAACACACATTTCCGATATTAGAGGTGAGATGTAACACAGGACTCTTAGAACTGGGGTCAAACGCTTTCCTCATCTCCTGTGGATGAGCGAAAAGTGAACCTGAGGAACATTAGTAAGGCCAAGATAGGGGCCGACGAGAGTTTCTCACTGACATTTTTCTCACTGATTAGTAACATAGACATCTTTATTTGGAGAGCAACATAAATTCTCATAAAGATAGATACTTCACACAGGTGCCTCCACTTTACCATTACATACCCATGGGAGGCATCACTGATCATTCAAGGTACTAGTTCTAAGGAGACCAGGATTAGCCTAACCATTTTAATGAACACAACATTCCAACAAGCCTCTATCAATCACTGGAAGAGATACAAAGGATAAAAAAAAAAAAAAAAAAGCGAAACCTTTGTGAAAACCAAACACAGAAGACAGAGAAAATAAATGATTGCAGTTTTTTATTAACTTATTTTTCTTTTTTTTTAAATTTGCCCTCTGATTTTTTTACATAGTATCAGTCACTGTTCTTTCTTTGGTGATAAGGAATATATCTATTACCTTGACTGTGATAATAGCTTCACAGATGTAAGCATATGTCCATATACAGAGACTCATCAAATTGTGTACATTAAATATATGCAGTTTCTGTACATCAATTATACCCTAATAATCTGTTAAAAATGAAAAAGAACTTTAAAGGTAGGTAAGATGTTGTCTGATAAATAGAACGGGAAATAGAAGGAATTTTCTTAAGGGCATCCAAATGTTTAATTACTATCGACATCCTCAGATAAGTCGATGGTATCACACTAATGGCAGAAAGCTAAGAGGAACTAAAGAACCTTTTGATGAGGGTGATAGAGAAGAGTAAAAAAGCCATTTTAAAACTAAATATTATAAAAGAAAAAAAAAACTTAAGATCATGGCATCTGGCCTCAGGATTTCATGGCAAATAGAAAGGAAAAAGTGGAAACAGTGGTGGATTTCCTCTCAGACAGAGCCCTTTCTTAAGCTCTAAAATCACTGCAGATGGTGACTGTAGCCATGAAATTAGAAGGTGATTGCTTCTCGGCAGGGAAACTATGACAAACCTAGGCAGTGTGTTAAAATGCAAAGACATCACTTTGCCGACAAAGGTCTGTATAGTTAAGCTATGGTCTTTCCTGTAGTCACATATGATTGTGAGATCTGGACCGTAAAGAACTGATGCTTTAAAATGGTGGTGCTGGAGAAGACTCTTGAGAGTCCCTTGAACTGCAAAAGATCAAACCAGTCAGTACTAATGGAAATCACCCTGAATACTCATTGGAAGGGCTGATGCTGAAGCTGAAGCTCCAATATTTTGGCCACCTGATACGAACACCCAACTCATTGGAAAAAAAAACAAAAAACAAAAAACCTGAGTCTGGGAAAGACTGAAAGCAAAAGGAGGAGAAGAGCACGACGGAGGATGAGATGGTTGGATGGCATCACTGACTCGGTTGACGTGAACTTCGGCAAACTCGGGGAGATGGTGAAGGACAGGGAAGCCTGGAGTGCTGCAGTCCATGGGATCAGGAAGAGTCAGACAAGACTTGGCTACTGAACAACACCACCACTCACATCTACTTACTGTCTAATCGCTGAATACTCTCATTTCAGAAATGCTTTAAGACTATCAAATAAGATGTATCATTTAGCTATTTATTTATTTGGTGACATTTACTAAGCACCCGTTTCATGTCAGATACTTTAACATCTCCTGCAGAAGTCAAGATGAATCTTGCTTGGTTTCACCTTCAAGAAAAAATAACTTCACTCATTTATATATCCTTTTATTGAAATTCAGCATGCAGAAACGTGCTTCTCTTCTCGCGAGTCGTTACGTAAGTAGTTTACAAAGAGTGTGTGCAAAACTTGATGCACTCCATCCAGAGTCAATCCAAATATAGGAACTAAATAATAGAAGGAGAAAGAGGAGCTAAAGAAGGTAGGCAGAAGGTACTCAGGATTGTATAAGAAGGTACTGAAACTTTATAGACACAGGAGAGGAAGCACATGGACCTCCAGGGAAGCCCTGAGGAATACAAGGACTGGGGAAGAAATATACGTTTAGAAGTGCTCATAGTATGTACCTTGGCACAGTGATTTCCTATGAAGAACTAAGGATGTGTCCTGGGACTGAAAAGGCAGAGAGGAAAGGCTGAAAGTGAAAGTGTTAGTACTTCAGTCATGTCTGACCCTTTACAATCGCATAGACTGTAGCCCACCAGGCTCCTCTGTCCATTGGGATCTCCAGGCAAGTATACTGGAATGAGTTGCCATTTCCTTCTCCAGGGGATCTTCCTGACCCAGGGATCGAACCCAGGACTCCTGCACTGCAGGCAGATTCTTTACCATCTGAGCCACCAGGGAAGCCCTACTCTCTCACAAATTTAGGGGTTAGAATCTGGGACATCTGCTGAGTCAAATGTGGGGACATCGCACAAATGGTGAGGTCTACAGTCCTGAAGACCTCACACTCTCCTATTGCTTACCAGCTATGAAAGTTTAGGCGTTTATTTTAACTCTAGTCACCTCAGTTTTCTAGTATGTTATACTGTTTCCATTAATATAGCAATACCTGCTTTTAACTTTGCTTGCTTTTGTTTTAAGGATTATGGTGGTATTTGTAAACCCCTTCAAACCAGGGTCCACAATCTGAAATTCTCAGGCTAATGCTGGACAATCCTCGTGAATAAACATTTGTAGGGGACACAGAAACACCTATTCATTTGCCTTGGCTGTCTTCACTCCCTAACAGCAGAGTTGAACAGTCCCAAAGAAGCCTGTGTGGCCTGCAGAACCTATATTTACTCTCCAATCCTTTCTAGAAAACTGGACTCCTGAACTCCTGGCTTAGAACGTTACCAGATTAGGCATGGTTCTGTTAAAACACAGTATCATAAAATTATTATACAGTGCAGATGGACTCTCCTCTCAGATAAAATATGTCTAGAAGAAACAAAGCTAGATTCAGGAAGATCTGGGTTTCGAATCAAGTTCTGCAGTTTATCAGCAAGATGACCTTGAACTAGTCACTTTAGCTAAATAGATAGTCAGTCAGTTCGGTCGCTCAGTCATGTATGATTCTTTGCGATCCCATGGACTGCAGCATGCCAGGCCTCCCTGTCTATAACCAGCTCCCAGAGTTTATTCAAACTCGTATTCATTGAGTGGGTGATGCCATCCAACCATCTCATTCTCTGTAGTACCCTTCTCCTTCCACCTTCAATCTTTCCTCATATCAGGGTCTTTTCAAATGAGTCAGCTCTACGCATCAGGTGGTCAAAGTATTTGAGTTTCAGTTGCAGGACTGGTTTCCCTTAAGATGGACTGGCTGGATCTCCTTGCAGTCCAAGGGACTCTTAAGAGTCTTCTCCAACACCATATTTCAAAAGCATCAATTCTTTGGCACTCAGCTTTCTTTACATTCCAACTCTTACACCCATACATGACTACTGGAAAAACCATAGTATTGACTAGATGGACCTTTGTTGTTAATCTCTATGCTTTTTAATGTGCTATCTAGGTTGGTCATAATTTCTCTTCCAAGGAGTAAGCATCTTTCAACATCATGGCAGCAGTCGCCAGCTGCAATGATTTTGGAGTCCAAGAAAATAAATTCTGTTACAGTTTTCACTGTTTCCCCAACTATTTGCCATGAAGTGATGGGACCAGATGCCATGATCTTTGTTTTCTAAATGTTGAGCTTTAAGCCAACTTTTTCACTCTCCTCTTTCACTTGCATCAAGAGGCTTTTTTGTTCCTTGTCACTTTCTGTCATAAGGATGTCATCATCTGCATATCTGAGGTTATTGATATTTCTCCCGGCAATCTTGATTCCAGTTTGTTTCATCCATCCCAGTGTTTCTCATAATGTACT
>SJYC01023480.1:0-62091 GCA_006408675.1 Madoqua kirkii
AAATGTAGACAGATAAAGTATTTTCAATGAAAAGCAGCATAGAAAAGAATATAATGATTGGGAAAAATAAAGTATATGTCTAAACTCTCCAAATTGCTAGCTTGTGACATTTCTTATATTGATGAACTGCAGTTTTGTTATGAATAAATTTAATCGTGAATAATAATGATGCCATTTCTCTCCCTCAGATAAAGAAAGGGAAAGAGCAGATTTCTGTGGCCATTATTTGAGCAGCTGGATTCAGAAATGTGTGAGGCTAGGATGATTCCATGAACTTTTCAATTATATGAGGCAATAAAATTATTTTCCTCATCTGGTTGTGATTTACAACTGAGATTCTAGAGTAGAATATAAAAATCTTTCCTTATACTCAAAAATATAAGCAATAAATAAAATACTTTCACAAAATACATTGATGAACTATATTGACTGAACTCTTGGCCTACTTTCCACAGGATGATTTCCTAATATTGTGGAAAAAAATTTTACTCCTCGACTCTCTACTTCACTCACTTCCAAGTTATACAAGGAAAAAAACAACACTCATCAAGAGACAAATATTGTTTAAGGTACAAAAATGCTAGTAATTTATAAAGTTAAATATTTATCCTTTATTTATCCAGCTAATTATACAGAAATAATAAAGCTGCCTTTGGAAAGGCAGTGTTGCAGGAAGGCGGACCCCTTCCAGGGCCTGAAACTGAGCTCTTGTCTAATACTCAGAAATTAATTGTCCGAGGAGACACATGTGATGACAGGAGATCTTGATAAGGAATACAGAACTAATAAGCCACCACCAACTGGAAGAGTTCGGGAAAGGTGGAAAGGAGACACCGCAAGTCCAACCACTTCTCAGAATCCCTCTCACTAGCATCCATCTTGGCTGAGAGACGCATGTGCCACCAGGAAAGACTGAATTAGAATGATTGGTCAAAGACCCCGGGAAACTAATCCCATCACCATAAAACCTGAGACTGCAAGCCACATGGCAGAGCAGTTCTCCTAGGTTCCTTACCCTACTGCTCTCCACCCAGGTACCCTTTCCCAATAAAATCTCTTGCTTTGTTAGCTCATGTATCTCCTCAGACAATTCATTTCCGAGTATTAGACAAGAGCCCAGTTTTGGGCCCTAGAAGGGGTCCACCTTCCTGCAATAGCAGCGGGGGTTGCATATGCCTTTAATGGGCTATAACTCACAAAGATGTACACAAAATCATATTTACTTTCTCAGAGTAGCCATCTGTTGAAAATACTGAATCTCTTATATTGCAAATTGGAATTTGCTCCTCCCTGTCTCTCCTTCCTTCCCTCTCTCACTCTCTCTCTGCTATTGCTTTCAGATGAATTCCCTCAGATGCTCTTTTTACAAAACTAGAGAGCACTTTAGGTAGTGACCTATACTTTTGACATTTTCAGATATTTAAATTTCCAGATTAATTAAAACTTCATGTTCAAATATAGCCTAAAATTTCTTCCTTAATCCCAGGTCCGGCTGTATCACAGCCTGCTAGCCTGACCACCTATGAAGTGAAAGGGGATAATGTCTTTTTTGTCCCTTAATTCCCACACATTTGCCATCTTTCCTTTTGGTTTCCCAGGATCCCTGAGGTTGATAATGGTGAATAAGACAAAATGAGAGAAAAGGGGGCAATGGTCTTTTCACTTGATGCTCTCTGTGCTTAACCTTTGGTTGCTGAGTAACCTTTGCCATTTCTAGCCTCCAAATGCCAATTCTTTCATGGGCTGCATTTCTAGGTTTTAGGGGTACTCTCCATCCCACTCAAGCTTTTGTCATAGCATCATTTCCTAATGAGTGCTAGCAAATTCAAGCTGAACTTTTGTGATAACCGCTCCACTCCTTCCTCTGATGGTACACTACCAGTCATTTTCTGCTCCTGGTCTCTTGGTGAGGTTCTTTCAAGACACTGCAGTCAAAAATGAGGCAATAGACACTCTTGCCCTGTACACAGAGAAATGCAGTTTGAAACTGCTTCCTGCTCTCATCCAGCTAAGTCACTGCCAGCTGTTCCAGCCTGCCTAGAACCTTGCACATCTCTTAAGTGAAAAGCAGTCTCTTCTTTGTTCCCCAAGTGGCAAGAGGACACAGGACATGCTTCTTTATAATGTTCTGCTGCTTCATTTACACAAGGGTAGAGAGGCAGGGGGGTGGGTGGGGGGTGTAAGGGGGGGGTTGAGCGTTTGCACTGGAAAAAGTATCATGCAGATCTACATTCTTGCAACAATTCTCTGTCTTTCTAAATGCGCTCACTTGTGCCTTCTTTATTTGATTCTGGGGAAATGGAAATGCATCACCTCCATCACGAAAAGGGATAGAGAAATGCTGCTGAACTCTTATGAATTATCATCAAAGAATATCTTTGATTAATGTCTAGCTTTCTCTTGTAAAGTCTAGACAAAAAGATGGAATTGTCATTTGTCTCAATTAGAAGTATATTCTTCTACAAGAAATCAATTTCCTGACCATGTGAGACTTCACAGAAAGATGTTTGATTTTATTTTCTCATCTTGCAGAAGTCTGAGAAGTGTAGGAAAGGTCCTAACGAGCTCTCTATAACACTCTTCCAAAGGGCTTTAGCTACTGTGGAGCTAAAGTACCCTGTTCAACAATGGGAAAATGTCATGGCCTGGAGTCTTGCAAAGAAACCATTTCCAAGTTACTTTGTTCAGTATATGTTTGTTTGAGAATATAATAAGAAATTAAAGGTCATATAATGATACAATCTATGGAGATGTGTATAAGAGACAGAAGTGAAGTCGCTCAGTCATGTCCAACTCTTTGCAACTCCATGGACTATAGCCTACGAGGCTCCTCCATCCATGGAATGTTCCAGGCAAGAGTACTGGAGTGGGTTTGCCATTTCCTTCTCCAGGGGATCTTCTCCACCCTGGGATCGAACCCGGGTCTCCTGCATTGCAAGCAGATGCTTTTACCATCTGAGCCACGAGGGAAGCTCTTGTCATTAGAGGTTGGGAATTTCAGTCCAGCCCCTGACCTCCAGGGAGAGTACGGGGGATGAAGAGAGTCAGTCACCAATGGCCAGCGAGGTCATCAGTCACGCTGACTGATGAAGCCTCTGAAAAATCTCCCCAGTGCAGGGTCCAGAGAGCTTATGGGTCTGTGAGCACAGGAGGGGTGGAGAGTGGACACCAGGGGGGTGTGGAAGGTCCTGTCCCTCCCCACACCTGGGTCTGTGCCTCTCCTGTCTCTTATACACATCTAGATGTGTATAAGAGACAGAATAAGTACATCTTCCATCCTAGCATATTGCCTTACAATCCCCTCACCAATTGTACCGTGTACTTCTTATCCATGGATTTGGTAAGGAAGCCCTATTGGGCTCACAAATCCTTTAGTTCCTTTGTAAAATTATCTTATCATATATACCTTTGATTCATCCTTTTTCCTCCTTCACTGTGAAAAGCAATACAAGAAATTGTTCCTGTCATAAAAATTGAAAAATAGGACACCCTTTCAAAAAGAGGGAACAAAAATAAAAATGTCAGAGGACATCAAGCTGATCATCAATGCAACTGAATCGTTTCTTATATTTGGGTCACATTACAATGCACGTAGTTAGTTGATAGGTGCATTTCTGGTTTCCACATGTACATATGCTTGTAAACTTAAAGCGGCATCACCATGTGGCACCCATAACACTTCCCTATGAAATGTGCAATTGCTTTTTCTTTGCAAAATCTTTTACTTGCTTTTTCCAGTGGCAAAATTAAAGGTAATATGTTATAATTAAAATGGTATGAAAAGTACACAAACCAGATGGTATTTTATATTTTATATGATTTTTTCGCCTGAATTATTACTGCTACTTGTCCTAAAGTTTCACTAGTTACCCAATAAAATGTTCTGAAATTCAATTTTTGACCCCCTTCATTAAAAATACTATGTATAGGGAATAAAAAGTAGAGTGGAGAATGAAATTCTAATAGGCATACACTAACAGAGCTTGGCATCCAGGGTGTTTATTGGGAGGACCTAAGTGATCAGCAGGCTTCCCTAGTGACTCAGTCAGTAAAGAATCCACATGCAATGCAGGAGACCTGTCTGAGTTCAGATCTGAGTTCAATCCCTGGGTCAGGAAGATCTCTTGGAGAAGGAAATGGCAACCCACTACAGTATTCTGGCCTGGGAAATCCATGGTCAGAGGAGCCTGGTGGGCTACAGTCCACGGGGTCCAAAGAGTCAAACATGACTTAACGACTAACGTGTAATCAGCAACATGGAAGGAACAGAAAGAAGTAGAAACGGGCAGAGGGAGACACTGAGATGCAAAACGGGTACAGTAACAGCCCCTTCTAACCTTACTGGGAACTCTAGAACAAGAACGACCTTTCAGATTTATCCTGCCTATGGCTGACATCGCCCCAGGCTCAAACAGGAAGAGGCATGTTCTCAGGCAAAGAAGGAACACTGCAAATGAGGCCGTTCCAGGAACCGAAGAGATCAAGGCTGTCTGCTAACTGCATTCCCAGCAATTGTGCCAAGAAAGCTTTCTCTGATGGAGCATTTGAGTAGAGCGTCTAAGTAATACTTTTATTACCCGATTAAGCTGGGCAGTACATTCTTTCCTCCTGCTTCCCTTACTTTTATTTGCTCAGTAAAGTGATTTAAGTTGCAAGGCTCAGTTAAGGGAAACCAACAAAGAGCGGTGAAACACTTGACTAACCTGAAGCAAAGGGACCCACGAACTGAATCAGAGGATGGCAGGTGGTCTTCGGTGAAGAACAGGAGGGCAGCCTCATAGCAGGCAGCTTGTCACAGAGAGAATTGTGGTAGAAGATATACTGAACTCTTTTGCTCCAGAGCAGGTCTTCCAGAACATCCAACTGACTGAACACAACAAAGAACAGGAGGGCAAAGGAGTCCATCCATGTTACTTTAAAATTGGCTTCCTAAAGTTCAGAGCTGCATGGGAAATGATGGAGTATGAACCTGGAGAGGAAGATGGAGAAAATTCAATGCATATTTCTCTTCTATGAAATCCAAGATTTTTAATCTACATCTTGATAGTTCCTGTGTCCATAACAAGCTTGGAACATTGACTAATAGACTAAGCAGTCAATAAATACATGGTTGTGTGTTCATGCTAAGTCATTTCAGCAGTGCCAGACTCTTTGCTATCTTATAGACTCTATCCCACCAGGCTCCTCTGTCCATGGATATTCTCCAGGGAAGAATACTAGACTGGGTTGCTATGTCTTCCTCCAGGGGACCTTCCTAATCCAGGGATCAAACCCACCTCTCTTAATGTCTCTTGCATTGGCAGTCAAGATTTTTACCACTAGTGCCACTTGGGAAGCCCATACACATGGTTAATTAATCTTTTATCACTTTAGATAGCGGGTTTTTTTTTTTCCCTTTGTTCCTTTTTTTTTAAAGATACTTTATGAAATTTAGTGACATCAGCATATTTTCTCAAGTATCCTGAAACTGTTCAGAGCACTGTGGTAAAAAATACTTTCAAAGGCCCTTCTGGCAGAAAAAATCTGCTTGTGAATATCCTCATATTATCTAACTCCACCCATCTGTTTTACAACTCAATATCCTTCAAAATGAAGAATGTAAAAGCAGAGGGTTTCTTATACCTGCGGAAATAAACTTCGTCAGGTAATAAAAGGAAAGAGATAAGAATAAATGCAATGATGCCAAATTGGTTCAAATGAAACAGGCTAAAATTTAAGAGAAAATTACAGACTGCATTGCCATTGACAATGGATTCAAATCCAAATAATTATTTTAAATACATAAGAAAAGTCCCAGGAATATAATAGGTGGGTGATTAATCCCTTACCACTATCATTTTTGCTTATCACTTCTTGACCACCTCTTATGTGCCACACTCTGTAATAAAATTTAGTTTAGTTCTCAGAACTATGTTTTACTCAAAATACCATTATTATGTTCTTTATAGCAGGTAGGAAACTAAAGCACTGAAGGGTTAAATAAATTAAATAATTTTAATTAAATAAATTGCTGATATTTTTATATTTACATAGAATTGGTATTTAAAACCAGATCTGGCTGGACAAATGCAATTCACATAAACAAGATATAATAGATATAGAGAGTTAACCAACAAGGAGAAACAAGTTCCTTCTCACTAACTGCTGCATAAACTCAAAATATATTACTGTCTGAATGCATTAAATGCCTATTAAATTGCCAGCACTTTCTTTTTTGCAAGAACCTCCAATGTAGATAAGGTGGCATAGAAAATTATAATCGCATAATCTGTGCTATAACACTTTCAGAGGAAGTCAAGCCAGAAGCATATACCAGAAACTTTGTTCATACCTTTGCTTCTGTGAAAATCTCCTGGTATATTTGGCTGAGGAAATAACAAGGGGCAAGGGAGAATTAATCATCTGAATACATCTCTTGACTTCCTGAATTCCCAGGTAACTCAAATGGTAAAGAATCTGCTTTCAATGAGAGAGACCCAGGTTCTATCCTTGGGTTGGGAAGATCCCGTGGAGAAGGGCATGGCAACCCATTCCAGTATTCTTGCCTGGAAAATTCCATGGGCAGAGGAGTCTGGTGGACTACAGTTTATGGGGTTGCAAAGAGTCAGCCACGACTGAGTGACTATCTCTCTCTCACACACACACACACACACACACACACATTTGATCCAACACTGATGTTTCTTAATGTGCTAAAATTTACTGAGTTATCTTGTAGTTTTAAGATATTGACTTTAAATTCTATTTTTTAATATTTCAGTTCAGTTCAGTTGCTCACTCGTGGCTGACTCTTTGCAATCCTATAATTGCAACATGCAAGGCCTCCCTGTCCAACACCAACTCCTGGAGTCTGCTCAAACTCATGTACATTGAGTCGGTGATGCCATCCAGCCATCTCATCTTCTGTCATCCCCTTCTCCTCCTGCCCCCAATCCCTCTCAGCATCAGGGTCTTTTCCAATGAGTCAGCTCTTCACATGAGGTGGCCAAAATATTGGAGTTTCAGCTTTAGCATTAGTCTTTCCAAAGTACACCCAGGGCTGATATCCTTTGGAATGGACTGGTTGGATCTCCCTGCAGTCCAAGGGACTCTCAAGAGTCTTCTCCAACACCACAGTTCAAAAGCATCAATTCTTCAGTGCTCAGCTTTCTTCACAGTCCAACTCTCACATCCATACATGACCACAGGAAAAACCATAGCCATAACTAGATGGATCTTTTTTAGCAAAGTAATGTCTCTGCTTTTGAATATGCTCTCTAGATTGGTCATAACTTTCCTTCCAAGGAGTAAGCATCTTTTAATTTCATGGCTGCAATCACCATCTGCAGTGATTTTGGAGCCCCAAAAAGATAAAGTCTGAACTGTTTCCACTGTTTCCCCATCTATTTCCCATGGAGTGATGAGACCAGATACCATGATCTTCATTTTCTGAATGTTGATCTTTAAGCCAACTTTTTCACTCTCCACTTTCACTTTCATCAAGAGGCTTTTTAGTTCCTCTTCACTTTCTGCCATAAGGGTGGTGTCATCTGCATATCTGAGGTTATTGATATTTCTCCCAGCAATTTTGATTCCAGCTTGTGCTTCTTCTAGTCCAGTGTTTCTCATGATGTACTCTACATATAAGTTAAATAAGCAGGGTGACAATATACAGCCTTGACATACTCCTTTCCTGTTTGAAACCAGTCTGTTGTTCCATGTCCAGTTCTAACTGCTGCTTCCTGAGCTGCATACAGATTTCTCAAGAGGCAGGTCAGGTGGTCTGGTATACCCATCTCTTTCAGAATTTTCCACAGTTTATTGTGATCCACACAGTCAAAAGCTTTGGCATAGTCAGCAAAGCAGAAGTATGTTTTTCTGGAACTCTCTTGCTTTTTCCATGATCCAGCAGATGTTGGAAATTTGATCTCTGGTTCCTTTGCCTTCTGTAAATCCAGTCTGAACATCCGGAAGTTCACAGTTCACATATTGCTGAAGCCTGGTTTGGAGAATTTTGAGCATCACTTTACTAGCGTGTGAGATGAGTGCAATTGTGCAGTAGTTTGAACATTTTTTGTCATTACCTTTCTTTGCAGTTGGAATGAAAACTGACCTTTTCCAGTCCTGTGTCCACTGCTGAGTTTTCCATATTTGCTGGCATATTGAGTGCAGCACTTTCACAGCATCATCTTTCAGAATTTGAAGTAGCTCAACCGGAATTCCATCACCTTCACTAGCCTTGTTCATAGTGATGCTTTCTAATGCCCATTTGACTTCACATTCCAGGATGTCTGGCTCTTTAATATTTAAATCAGTGTAAATGATTTAAACAGAAAAAATATATATCTTTTAGTTCTCTGAGGACTGGACTTTCTAAAACAATGCTATACCACCAAGAGAAAGAACATGGGAAGCACATATCTAACTGTCCAGTTGGAAAGGCCTAAGGCATTCCTGAAGTTTACCAGTGGTCATGGACTTTGCCAACCCTCTTCTTTCTTATGAGATATATTCTTGCATTTCTCTTCAGTGTTTTGTTTTAATTTGATAATTTTATCATAATATCTAATCCATATACCTAGTATAAGTTTCTTTATGGAATATATCTGAGAGGAATTATTATTTTTTCATATATGACTCTTGGCAAGCTTGCATATATATATATTTTTTACTAGGCACATTCATCCACTCTACTTTCATTATTAAATTTCTATGGTGTAGAAGAGGGATACAAGTTTGACATCTATCTTCATCAAGTTTGCATTCTAACCATAGAGACAGTTATTAATCAAGTCACACAGATGAAAGTAATATCTTAACTGCAGTAATGGTTACATAGGTGGAATCCCCTGAGATGACATGTGTACATGTGTTAGCCACTCAGTTGTCTCCAACTCTTTGCAACTCTATGGACCCTGTGTCCTACCAGACTGCTCTGTCCAACAGATTCTCTAGGCAAGAATACTGGAGTGGGAAATCATTTCCTTCTCCAAATGACCTTCGGGACCCAGGGACTGAACTCTGGTCTCCTGCATTGCAGGCAGATTCTTTACTGTCTGAGACACCAGGAATCAATTAGCCTAATCAATAAGGTTAATGAAACTTTTTTTCTTTTAACTGGTGTCTTGGTAAATGACTTCCCTGGTGGCTCAGATGGTAAATGTGTCTGCCTACTATGCAAGAGACCTGGGTTCAATCCCTGGGTTGGGAAGATCCCTGGAAAAGGAAATGGCAACCCACTCCAGTATCCTTGCCTGGAAAATTCCATGGACAGAGGAGCCTGGTAGGCTAAAGCCCATGGGGTCACAAAGAGTCAGACACAATTGAGTGACTTCACTTCACTTGGTAAATAATTATTTATTCCCTGAACCAAATTTCACACTGCTCCAATCATATGATCAGAGTGGGAATTTCAGTTTGCTAGTACTGAGAACTCTGGTTCCCTGGATTTCAGTTCAACTCAGTTGCTCAGTCGTGTCTGACTCTTTGCGACCCCATGAATTGCAGCATGCCAGGCCTCCCTGTCCAGCACCAACTCTTGTAGTCTACTCAAACGCATTTCCATCAAGTTGGTGAGGCCATCCAGCTATCTCATCCTCTGCCCTTCCCTTCTCCTCCTGTCTCCAATCCCTCCCAGCATCAGGGTCTTTTCCAATGAGTCAACTCTTCACATGATGTGGCCAAAACATGGAAATTTCAGCTTTAGGATCAGTCCTTCCAAAGAACACCCAGGGCTTATCTCCTTTAGGATGAACTACTTGGACATCCTTAAAGTCCAAGGGACTCTTAAGAGTCTTCTCCAACACCACAGTTCAAAAGCATTAGTTCTTCAGTACTCAGCACAGTCCAACTCTCACATCCATACATTACTACTGGAAAAACCATAGCCTTGACTAGACATACCTTTGTTGCCAAAGTAATATCTCTGCTTTTGAATATGCTATCTAGGTTGTTCATAACTTTTCTTCCAAGGAGTAAGCATCTTTGAATTTCATGCCTGCAGTCACCACCTGAAGTGATTTTGGAGCCCCCCAAAATTAAGTCTGAACTGTTTCCGCTGCTTCCCCATCTATTTCCCATGACGTGATGGGACTAGATGCCATGATTTTCGTTTTCTGAATGTTGAGCTTTAAGCCAACTTTTTCACTCTCCTCTTGCACTTGCACCAAGAGGCTTTTTAGTTCCTCTTCACTTTCTGCCATAAGGGTGGCATCATCTGCATATATGAGGTTATTGATATTTCTCCCAGCAATCCTGATTCCAGCTTGTGCTTCTTCCAGTCCAGCATTTCTCATGATGTACTCTGCATATAAGTTAAATAAATAGGGTGACAATATACAGTCTTGATGTACTCCTTTTCCTATTTGGAACCTATCTGTTGTTTCATGTCCAGTTCTAACTGTTGCTTCCTGACCTGCATGTAGGTTTTTCAAGAGGCAGGTCAGGTGGTCTGGTATTCCCATCTCTTTCAGAATTTTCCACAGTTTATTGTGATCCACACAGTCAAAGGCTTTGGCATAGTCAATAAAGCAGAAATAGATGTTTTTCTGGAACTCTCTTGCTTTTTTATGATGTACTCTGCATAGAAGTTAAATAAGCAGGGTGACAATATACAGCGTTGACGTACTCCTTTTCCTATTTAGAAAATGCACATAATGAACTTGTTGATCTTGCTAATTTCCATCCACAATACAGAGAGAAACAATTAGCTTCATTTATAAGATAAAGGTGTTTGATTAGATAAAGGTGTTTGATAAGAGGTAGCATTTTATATTGCTGCCATAAAAATTATCACAAACTTAACAGCTTAAACAACATAATTTTATCATTTTATAATTCTGTCATGGAGAAGGCAATGGCACCCCACTGCAATATTCTTGCCTGGAAAATCCCATAGACAGAGGAGCCTGGTAGGCTGCAGTCCATGGGGTCACTAAGAGTCGGACACAACTAAGCAACTTCACTTTCATTTTTTCACTTTCATGCATTAGAGAAGGATATAGCAACCCACTCCAGTATTCTTGCCCGGAGAATCCCAGGGACGAGGAAGCCTGATGGGCTGCCGTCTATGGGGTCGCACAGAGTCAGACATGACTGAAGCGACTTAGCAGCAGCAGCAGCAGCATAATTCTGTCAAAGTCTAGGGATGATAAACATTTAAACTAGATAACTAAAATAATATTAAGTAAGAGTTTTGTTGTACAAAAGGATAGTTTGCAAACTGGGAGTCTTCAGATCCAACACTGAAGCTCAGAGGCATGACATCACAGGATGATTTTATAAAGTAGAAGCAAGAAAGTTGTTTAACTTTTATAGTGACTGTGTATAACAATGGGGGTTTCAAAGCAGTAGAGGATTGGTTAAAGTGATTATCTTATACCATTTTAGGAAGATGATTATAAGTCACTTATAAGGAAAAAGCTAAGTTGATTTTCACTTTTGTTCCTGAAATAAGCTAGATTTATTTTGCTTATGTAACTTAAATGATTTTTGTCTGCTTGTGGGATTTTCAAACCTGGTTTCTATTTTGTTTTAATTTAATGCTTCTGTAGGTCAGAAGTCCAGTAGTTCTCCCTGGCCCAGAGTCAAGGGATTAGCAGGGCTGTGTTCTACCTACAAGCTCTAAGGGAAGATCTGTATGTCACCTTGGAAAAAACACAGGACATAAAGCGTTGTGAGTTTAACTTTTATTCAGAGTCTTACTGAGGAGTGTAGCCTGGGAGACAGCTCTGAGGAAGTGCTCCAAAGAGGTAGAGGAGAAGCCAGAATATATATATTTTTTGGTGTGGGGTTGGGGTGGGGAGGAGGGACTAGGAAATACAAACAGTCAAGCTTAAATCTTGGTAAAAGATTATTGCTAATCACAAAGAACAAACATCTCAGGTTATTATTTTAGTGCTTTTCTATACATGGAAGATGCAAGAACCTGGGGTCATTGACATTCTTCCTAAGATGTGCATCGATCTAGAGGCCTGTTTATCCAAAGCACAGAGTGCCTCATCCTGCTTTTCACTTTGGATTCCTCGCAGCAGAGACTGCAGTGGGTTTCAGCTTAACCCTTGCATAGGTGGGTGATGAGTGATGCTTTTTTTCTTCTTTGCTCACGATTTCTTTGCTCAGTAAAGTTGTGTATAGAATCGACTTCTTTGTGGCTGTGGGGCTGAAAGCCCCACTTCCTTGCTGCTTGTCAGCTGAGAGTCACTCTTAGCTCTAAAGGCCACCCACACTCTTCACGTCCACCCGCGAAGTCAGCAGTGGTAGGCTGTATCCTTCTCACACTTTTCCTCTCTCCTCCTTCTGCTTCTGTGAATACTGCTAACTACGACCGGGAAGGTTCTCAGCTTCTAAAGACCCACTGGCCCACCTGGGTAATCTAGGATAGCCTCCCTGTGGTAAGATCTGCATTCCATAATCACAGGTGCTAAATCTCTTTTGCCATGTAATGTTTCCCAGGTTCCAGGGATTAGCATTAGACATCTTTTGAGGGGTCGTTATTTTGCCTGTCAAAGAGATGAACTAAAAAAAGAATTTTGAGTTTACAACAGTATTTAAAGGAAAAGCAGAGGGCTCAGACCAGTCCACTAAGAGATTTTTAACAAGAAATGGCCTCAGGATAAAATTTTAATCCAAGGGATGGCCATAAGACCCCTTGTGAAGGCATCAGAAAGATTTCAGCAGTGACCAAAGACTTCCTTAGCTAAGACAAAGGAGTTTCTGCAAATCTGAAGGGTCTCAAATCTGGCCTAGCTTCACTTCCATTAAGAATTATGTCTGTGGCTGTGGGAGTAGGAAGTAAACCCTAATCAGATTTATAAGAAGCCTTTAAAGTTTTAAATGGAATTTATCAACTTGGATTAAAAGGAAAAGAGACAGTTCACAATTTTTAAAAGGCCTCTGGGCCTCCAGTGTTAGACAGGAGGCAGGCTGAGAAGTTACTCAGCTGCAAACAGGAGCCATACCTTATGGACAAGAAGGAACTCAGTGGCAGAGCAAAGAGGCCAGGGAGAGCAATAGGGGAGGACGCGTAAGGACACCGGGAGCAGAATCACCCCTAAGAAAGGAGCGTTCCTGGCTCCAGTGGAAGGCGACTAATGACATACGCTCAACTGGATTTCAGGATTCTGTGTTTCAGCGTATGCTATTTGGGAGTAGGAAGTAAACCCTAATCAGATTTATAAGAAGCCTTTAAAGTTTTAAATGGAATTTATCAACTTGGATTAAAAGGAAAAGAGACAGTTCACAATTTTTAAAAGGCCTCTGGGCCTCCAGTGTTAGACAGGAGGCAGGCTGAGAAGTTACTCAGCTGCAAACAGGAGCCATACCTTATGGACAAGAAGGAACTCAGTGGCAGAGCAAAGAGGCCAGGGAGAGCAATAGGGGAGGACGCGTAAGGACACCGGGAGCAGAATCACCCCTAAGAAAGGAGCGTTCCTGGCTCCAGTGGAAGGCGACTAATGACATACGCTCAACTTGATTTCAGGATTCTGTGGTTCAGCGTATGCTATGCTTTTTCCATTCTAAATGCAAGTCATCTCCCTCCTCTGACGAAACCAGAGCGTTTACGTTCTTCAGTTTCACTGTTAAATATTGGAGACTGGGGCAGACAGAGATGAGGAAGGCACACCATTTGTCTGTTTTCAGTTCATGGCTCCCTGAATAAAGGGGTGCTGCGCTCAAGGAGCTGAATCTGCGGAATCACATTCAAAGAACTTTGTCTAAACCTGGATTGATTTAGATGACAAAATGCACAAAGATGCTTAACCCATACTGTTATTACATATATATCTGCTTATACCATGCTATTATTCCAAAAGTGAAAGTCAATAGTGATGTCATAATCATTAAATGCAAAATGTCATAATCATAAAATGCCTTAGATTGATCAGTATTTGGGGCTTCCCTTGCAGCTCAGTTGGTAAAGAATCCGCCTCCAACGCAGGAGACCTGGGGTCGATCCCTGGGTTGGGAAGATCCCTTGGAGAAGGAAATGGCAACCCACTCTAGCATTCTGGCCTGGAGAATCCACGGACTGTAGCTTGCCAGGCTCTTCTGTCTACCGAGTTGCAAGAGTCAGACACAACTTAGCAACTAAACCACCACCATTTAATATTTACTAAGTAATCATAAACTATAATATTATCTTTAAACTAGAATGAAGTGATATTCATCTTAAAAATTTTTTTTTCACTTTTGGTAAAATTTGACATTGTGGCAAATATAATCTCAATATACCCATTAACTGTATCATCCTCAAATGAATTCTGACATGAATAGAGAAATCACATAAAGAAATAAAGAATGAAAAAAATTGATACTGATCATGATACTTGGGCAATAAAGGAACTCTAGTTGTAAAGATATAACAGAACGTTAACATAGTCAGATGGCAAAACTCTTGTCTTCTGATATCAAAACATCAAGAAATACTCTTTTCACTTTTTTCCTGTTAACGATTTATTTTAGTAAAATTCTGGGACTGCATAGCATTTGTTAATACACTCATTTGTTATTTACTTGGCAAGCATTTATTGAGTGCTTATTAATGTTCTGTGCCTTGTATTAGATACTGGAGATGTAATAGTGAATAGATAGAGTTGGTTTCTGATCTCACAAAGTCAGCTGGGGGTAAAAGGTGAGTGGGTCATGAAAATGTAAACACAGTATTACAATAAACTGTGATAGATGATGGGATAAGACACTACAGTCGCCCCTTGTCCTTCTCTGTCCCTGGGGGATTGGTTCCAGACCATCCCATCCCACCCCTAAAGAATACCAAAACCACTCAAGTCCCTTACGGCACAGTATTACACAGTATTGCATGTGACCTATGTACATCTTCCCATGTACTTTAAATCATCTCTAGATTGCTTGCAATATACCTAATATTGATACAATGTAAACGATACGTAAATATTTATAAAATACAAAGTGGATAATATGCAAACAGTTGCCTAAACCCAACAAATTTACATTTTGCTTTTTGCAATTTTCTGAAATCTTTTCTCCAAAAAATTTTGAACTGTGGTTGAATCTGTGGATGTGGAGGACCGAATTTATAGAAATAGGATTTTGTTGATTCGTCTTAAAAGTTTCTTTATCTCCATAGCTTCTAGGCTGCAAATGTAAAACCAGTGCTGTTTCTTCTGTAAATTGTCCCTTTTGCAGGGAGTGCTACATCTTGAGCCCTCACATTCCAGGTTTCGGAGACCTATAAATGCCTTTGATTATACCCTTTAGGAATCCTTATATTTTATTGTATTCTGACACTACTGACCCACGAAAGATGCTACATATTAGAAAACATTATACTTTATTTTCCCTTAGAATTTCTGGCTGCCGCCTAAATGGATTTTTCAGAATAAAGAACATCTTCAGAGAGCATGTAATATAAGAGGTAGTTTCAAATGTCTACAGTTTGCTTTCCCCCTTGCTCCTTTAAAGCCACAGCCCATTTAAAGACTACTGGCCTCATTCTTCGTTTGTTTTTGACTCTGTTGCTTCATGGGCATCTTGAAGATGAAGGCCATGCCCTACTCATCTTTGCAGACCACTGATCACATGATAAATATGTGATAAATGACTCGGAACTGTTGCAGAAAAATTATCGGTTTGAGACGATGAGTATTTTCCCATTGCATTTTTTAAAAAATCTGGGCATGGTCAAAACTTTGATTTAAAACCATTCTAGTGAGCCACCAAAATAAGAAAAGAAAAAGACAACAAGCAAGATGAGAATTGTGACCTAACTTGTTTTCTATGCTCTCTGTTACATGTGAAAGATTATTTTAAACCATTAGCTAAAGAAAACAGTTTTGTCTTGCATTATTTATAAACTTATTATCATACGTGTGTCAGCGACAATGCAGTATAGAAACAAAACTAACAATCCATTTTGTAAAATGAAACTTGTAAACGCCAACACATTATGCATCGTCTCCATGAGGTACTGTTACTAGAGCACCAAACGTATTTAAAAATAACAAGGAAAAGCAGGGAATGACACTGATGCTCCAAAAATCTATTTCCTCTTAGACAGCAGAGGTTGAAAAATGATTTCCCGACAAAACCAGCAGACCTCAAGAAGGAATTCATAGCCCTAAGCTTTCTCAGGGTTAAATAAGCTCTCTTCATATAACCACAGCAGGTTTGACAGCAAAGAACTCCTGGCTCCGCCCCGGAGGAGTTAAACGTGGATTTGTGTTGGCTGTAGTTTTCCTGTCATCAAGCCACAGGCCTTTTCATCCCCGTTCAGGCTTCCTCTTTCCCCTTCTTTCTCTTTAGCCAAGGAGAAGTCAAGTACAAAGAGGAAAGAGTTGGAACCCTTGCATCCCACTTAGCTCCTCTGAGGTTTTGGTGACCCTTCCAGCCCACTGGGCTCCTCTGAGGTTTTGGTGACCCTTCCAGCCCACTGGGCTCCTCTGAGGTTTCGGTGACCCTTGCATCCACTAGCTCCTCGGCGCTGCCGGTGCCTTGGCCCCGTTCCCTCGCGGTCTTCCCCAGCGGGCCCCCCTCTCCGCAGCCCGCCCGCCTCCGCCCCCGTGCCCGCCCCGCCGCGCCCCGCCCCGCCGCCTCCTGCCGTGTGACACAGCCCGGTCCTCCGAGCGGCCGCGGCGCCGACACCGCCTCGCGGGGCCGCGGACTCGGCCTGCGCGGCCGCCTCTGCCGCAGTCATGGCTGCTGACGGCGTGGACGAGCGCTCGCCGCTGCTGTCCGCGTCCCACTCGGGGAGTGTCACTCCCACGGCGCCCCCGTACCTCCAGGACAGCAGCCCCCGAGGTAAGGCCGGCGTGCACCTCTCCGCTGCACCGGGGAGAAGCCTCGGGCGTTCAATAGACCGCGATTCGGAGGCGGAGGCTGGGAAAGACGGAGGCTGGCGGTGCCCCTGCCGCGGAGCCCGCCTGCCCGGGAGCACCCCCCCACCCCCGCCCCGGGCTTTCTCGGGGTGTAGTTTGGGGTGTGTGTGTGTGTGTGTTTCGGCCCTTCCTCCCCAGCGGGATGGGATGTATGCGTGTGCACCCTGTCTTATCCACTGCTCTGTGTGTTTGTACCTCGCCACTTCTGACCCACGTACGGGATGTGACATGCATTCCCCAGGCTGGGCTTTGCTGTTTCACAGCAGCTCCTGAACTGCGTCTGGATGGTTTGGTGCAGATCTTCCGTAGTCATTCACAGTTCCTTTCGGGTGGCCGAGAAGCCGGGAGTACTGCTCAACCTTGGCGTCTGTCCTTGAAAGGGCTTAGTTTGAAAAATATGCATCTCCTACCATACTCTGTTCAATCAGGGAGTTGCCTTACCAAAAAGAATAGTCGTTACTAATATATCTGAAACCTCGGCCCTTATTACTCCTGCTTGTAAAGAGTATGTGTTAGTTTGAGTGGTAAATGCAAAGGAATAGAAGGCAAGATGGAATATTTTTGATGCATATCTGAGGCTGAAATGGACTCGATAACATTGCATATTTCTCTTTCTCTTCTCAAGGTGGAATCAAGAAAGATTTGATGGCAGTGGGATCTGAAGAAAATGAGAGGGAATCTATTTAGCAAACTATTCAATTATTCCAATAACTATGCTTGTTCTAAGCCTATAGTAGAAATAAGGCGGAGTCAGGAGTTAAGGATATCTGGAAAGCAGAGTCGGGGTTATAGGAAATGGAAGGCTGGACAGAAAAAACACTTAGACGAGTGAAAAGATTGGGGAAACATGGCTCTTGCAAATGTAGGTTGTGTATCTCTCTTTTTTGGAGAAATGTGAGAGGTTTACGGAGACACACATTAATGCTTTTGAAAATGTGAGTGGATCATGTTTCCTGTAACACAACTTTTTCTAAGTTCAAGTCTGAAATTGGAGCAGCTGTAGAGCAGGTTGAACTTGTCGAGTATTTAAAATTCTGTTTAGCACTTCATAACTTTAGGAATAGCAATCTAGTTCTTAATCCACACCTAACAAGAAGCAGGACAAAGGAAAAAGATGTTTAGTTGTGAATAATTCAGTGTGATTGATGAGTTGAGAAATAAGGTGCTAATGGTACAGATAATCACATATTGAAAACCCGCAAGTCATGTTTGTTGGCCAGCATTAAAGATGTGTTACAGGACCACTTAGGGGAATTTCCTTTAATGGGCAAATTTGATGTTAATATATTTACACTATTATCTAAATTTTATAGTCTCCATTAGGTTTAAACACTTATTAATGACTGTTTCAACTTATCAAGTCACCTTTTTATGACAAAATATTTGACAGTTTATTGAGAGACAGAGTTTAGTTTAAGTTTAGTTTAAGAAACTGTTTTATAACAGATTTTCATGCCTTCTATCTTTTTTTTTTAATTTTTAGTCAAATAATAGCTAAATTATCCCACAAAAATGGTCATACTCATGGACCTGCTTGTAGACTTATCATTTGCCATGCAGGTGTTTAAATCTGGTAAGACTTCTGAAATCACACAATAAGGTAAAAATTCCAGCTCAGTCACTAAGAAAATGAAATTTTATTCCAGAAAACTTTTAACAACCAAAGACATTCAATGTGTTATAAAACAAAATTCAACTGAGTAAATTTTTAAAGTCTTATTGGCTTCATTTATTGATTCATGAATCAGGCAGCCTCCCATCTAGCATATAGAAAGGAACTCCAAGGAGCTATCAGTACAAAGTTTCAAGACTGATATAGGCAAAAGGCAGTGGGACAGGGAAATTATATGAGGAAAAAGTGGACTGACTGTGGCAAGGTCACTTTTCTTTAGAGGATGGCAGGTCTCTATCAGGCAGGTTGTCTCACTAGTGCTGATCAGGAGAATCCTGATTGATTAGGTTAACATTCCATTTCTGGGAGAAGCGTGAAAGGTGAAAGGTGAAAGTGAAGTTGCTCAGTGTCTGACTCTTTTTGACCCCATGGACTGTAACCTACCAGGCTCCTCTGACTGTGGGATTTTCCAGGTAAGAGTGGGTTGCCATTTCCTTCTGCAGGGGATCTTCCTGACCCAAGGATTGAACCCAGGTCTGCATAAGTGATTCCAATTCGGGCTTGTCTTGTTCTTAACAATTGACTTAGCCAAACGCTCTTTTCACCTATTGTAGAATTTTTTTCTTAACTGGTCATTGAGACAGGTTAGATAATTAGAAACAGTAATTTTATATGGCATAATACCCAGGAAGCAAGAAGCATAAATGATAAATAAAAGGCATCTTTTTTTGCATTTTTGGAAAAATATTTTTTCTTAATAAATAACAAGAATATTGATAAATATTTTGAGAAATACATAGAATGTTTCTAAAAGACCAGTGCTAATCACTCATTCAGTAATTCATTTGTCAGGACAATGTGCCAGAGATTGCTCTAGGCAAACAAAACTAACCAAACTCATGCCTTCATGGAATCCACATTGTAATGTGGAGAAAGAATGAGTAAAAACATGGTTGAATCACTTCAGATTGCAAGAAACAGTCTTTCTCTAGACCAAATATTTTCAGTAGTTGACATCAATTAGAGTTGAGAGGCTTGGGATTCAAAAGACCAGAATAAAATGTACTTTTTGATAAAGAACTTTGGTTTATGATAATTACCATCTATAATTATCCAGACTTTAAAAAATCTTTTGTAGAAGTGGTTAAAAGCCATAACTAGTGAATATTACAGCTACTAACCACTTCTACAAAAAACATTTTTAAAATCTGGGTAATTACAGGTGGGTTAATAGCCATAACTAGTGAATATTGGGGCTTCCCTGGTGGCTCAGAAGATAAAGGATCTGCTTGCAACGCAGGAGACCTGAGTTTGATTCCTAGAGGAGGGCATGGCAATGTACCCCAATATTCTTGCCTGGAGAATCCCCATGGACAGAGGAGCTGGTGGGCTATAGTCCATGGGGGTCACAAAGAGTCAGACACAGCTGCATGACTAAGCACAGTGACTATTTTCTCCAATTCAACCTTTCACCATTTGTGTGACTTTCTAAGAACAGGGATGTGAGATCCCACCAGAAGATGAAATATTTCATTTCAAATAGAAACTTTATAGAATGTTGACTTATAGACAAGTTATGGCTCAGATGGTAAAGAATCTGCCTGCAATGCAGAAGACCCAGGTTCAATCCTTGGGTCAAGAAGATCCTCTGGAGAAGGGAGTGGCTACCCACTATAGTATTATTGCCAAGAGAATTCCGTGGACAGAGGAGCTGGCAGGCTACAGTCCACAGGGTCACAAAAAGTCAGACATGACTGAGTGACTGACACTTTAACTTTTCTATTGATAACATAGTGAGATGCAGTTAGTATTTGTGTCTCGTTTCATTTGTGTATCAAATCCGCCTGGGTTTCTGAGTAGAATGCTTCTGGTGGTCTTTGCTATCAGTACTGTATTATTCCTGTGTATAGTGGGAAATCACCTCTCCATTTGGTTTACTTTTCTGCTTTTTTTAAATCATAGAAATTAAAATCAAAGAGTTTTAGCCTCATTTGAAAGGAGATTATAAAAATACCACAAAAAACTTATTCAGTTTAGCTATATTTACTTGCTTTCTTTATACATCTGCTAATTTTATGGTAGGATGTGGCAAATGAATATGACATCTAAATTCATGAGACGTCATCTGTGAAAAATGGTTTATATTTGGGTTGTCTAATTATTTATGCATTGAATATGGGAATGTGATTATCTACTTCACTATAATTCTGTAGGGAAAAGGGTACTTTGTTATACAGAGATATTTCATTTGTTTAGTTTATTTCTCTTTATTATTTATTCAGAAAATAAATACTGGAATACTAGCCAGGCTCTGTGGTAAGAAAGGAAAAACAGACATGGCTCTTCTTCCAGGTTAGTGGGGGATATTGAGACAAAAATTATGCAGTCATTCAGACAAATACAAAGTGCAGTGGGGAAGAGGATGGTGCTAAAAATATATCCCATGCCCTGAGACTATAGAAGATATCATGAAAAGATTTAGCCTGGTTAGGAAAATCAGGGAAGGCTTTCGTCAGACTTGATTTAGGTATGAAAGCTGAACAGTAGTTAATTTGGCAAACTGAGGATCAAAAGAACACTCTAAGTAAAAACAAAAAAAGGGGGTACGTGCAAAAACCATTGGCAGCATAGAGGATGGTGAGGATGGTGAGCACCGGGGCCGGAGAGAAGGCCGGTGAGATGAAAGCAGAAACAGCAATAGGAGAGGAACTGCAGAATGGGGCGGAGAGGGCGCTGTGGCTCGTGTTCTCCAAAGACTTTCCTTCCTCTCCTAAGAACTATGCTTTCTGGTATTCAGCTCCTAGAACAGTTCTTCTCCTTGAATCTGGACTGATACTGGGATTGCTTTTAGGCTACAGAATATTGTAATAGAGAGCTGGATGACTGGAGACTAGGCCACAAGATGTCTTCCAGCTTTTGCTTTGTTGTTGCTCAGAGGCTCAGTTGTATCTGAATATCTGCAGCCCCGTGGACTGCAGCTCGCCAGGCCTCCCTGTCCTTCACCATCTCCTGGACTTTGCTCAGACTGATGTCCATTGAATCCTCTCCTAAGAACTATGCTTTCTGATATTCAGCTCCTAGAACAGTTCTTCTCCTTGAATCTGGACTGATACTGGGATTGCTTTTAGGCTACAGAATATTGTAATAGAGAGCTGGATGACTGGAGACTAGGCCACAAGATGTCTTCCAGCTTTTGCTTTGTTGTTGCTCAGAGGCTCAGTTGTATCTGAATATCTGCAGCCCCGTGGACTGCAGCTCGCCAGGCCTCCCTGTCCTTCACCATCTCCTGGACTTTGCTCAGACTGATGTCCATTGAATCGGTGATGCCATCCAATCATCTCATCCTCTGTTGTCCCCTTCTCCTCCTGCCCTCAATATTTCTTCCAAGCAGCAGGGTCTTTTCAAATGAGTCAGTTCTTTGTATCAGGTGACCAAAGTATTGGAGTTTCAGCCTCAACATCAGTCCTTCCAATGAATATTCAGGACTGACTTCCTTTAGGATGGACTCATTTGATCTCTTTGCAGTCCAAGGGACTCTCAAGAGTCTTCTCCAGCACCACAGTTCAAAAGCATCAATTCTTTGCTGTTCAGCCTTCTTTAGGGTCCAATTCTCACATCCATACATGCCTACAAGAAAAAGCATAGTTTTGACTAGATGGACTTTGGTCGGCAAAGTGATGTCCTTGCTACACTGTGTAGGTTTCTCATAGCTTATCTTCCAAGGAGCAAGTGTGTTTTAATTTCATAGCTGCAGTCATTGTCCACAGTGATTCTGGAGCCCAAGAAAGTAACATCTGTCACTGTTTCCATTTTTTCCCCATCCATTATCCATGAACTCTGGGCCTGGATGCCATGATCTTAGTTTTCTGAATGTCGAGTTTTAAGCCAGCTTTTCACTCTACTCTTTCACTTTCATCAAGAGGCTCTTTAGTTCCTCTTTGCTTTCTGCCATAACGCTGGTATCATCTGCATATCTGAGGTTATTGATATTTCTTCCAACAATCTTGATTCTAGCTTGAGTTCCTGAAGTCCAGCATTTTGCATGATGTACTCTGCATATCAGTTAAATAAGCAGGGTGATATTATACAACCTTATTATACAGGAAAACAACAGAATGGGAAGACTAGAGATCTCCTCAAGAAAATTAGAGATACCAAGGGAACATTTCATGCAAAGATGGGCTCAATGGAGGACAGAAATGGTATGGACCTAAGAGAAGCAGAAGATATCAAGAAGAGGTGGCAAGAATACACAGAAGAACTGTTCAAAAAAGAGCTTCATGACCCAGATAATCATGATGGTGTGATCACTCACCTAGAGCCAGACATCCTGGAATGTGAAGTCAAGTGGGCCTTAGAAAGCATCACTATGAACAAAGCTAGTGGAGGTGATGGATTCCAGTTGAGCTGTTTCAAATCCTGAAAGATGATGCTGTGAAAGTGCTGCACTCAATATGCCAGCAAATTTGGAAAACTCAGCAATTCACATGATGTACTCTACATATAAGTTAAATAAGCAGGGTGACAATATACAGCCTTGACGTACTCCTTTTGCTATTTGGAACCAGTCTGTTGTTCCATGTCTAGTTCTAGCTCTTGCTTCCTAACCTGCATACAGGTTTCTCAAGAGACACAGTGGCTTGCTACCCCTAATTCCTGTCTTACTCAAGGGTCAACTGTATATGAAAAAGATAGAAGCCTTTTAAAATCTTTAACTCTTGTATATATATGAGAAAGCTAAGCAAGTGAGTGTACCACAAGGGAAATGACAGAGATGATTTATTTATTTTATTTGCTGTGTTTATGAGGATAAACTTGAATAGCTTTATAATGTATCAGCAAATAAAGCCCATCAAATATACTTAAATTTGAAATATCATGAGAGAACTGCTATTAGAATCAGAAATTATCACTATTAATATTGTACAGGTGATTTTAGCCAATGAATGAAATAAAAAATCAATAAATAGCTCCAAGACACAAAGAAACAAAAAAAGTGAGAATTAGAAAGGACACATTATGTTTAATTTCAAACATTTTGTCTTTCCACTCAACTAAAAATTATTAAGGTTTCTAAAAATATTTAAGGAAGGTGATTGTCATTCAGTCAACATATAAAAGTAACTATACTATATGGATACATTTCCACTTAGAAATGTAAATGATGAAACTGTGTCCTTTAAAATAACTGAAAAACTTAGAACATGCAGGCATAAATCTAAATCAAAATATGCAACATCTATGAACTAGTTTCCTATGCTGCTGTAACAAATTACCACAAAGTTAGTATCTTAAGAAAACACAGATTTATTGTTTTGTCGTTTTCGAGGTCAGGAGTTCAAACTAGTTAGATAGGACTGCATTCTTTCTGGGGTCTCTAGAAGAGAATACATGTTATTACCCTTTCCAGTTTCTGGAGACTACCTGTGTTTCTTGGCATATGAACCCTTCTTTTATCTTAATAGACAAACATTTGCATCACTTCAACCACTGCTTCTTCCCAGACTCTTCTGTTTCCCTCTTTCGTCTTTTAAGGATTATAATTACATTAGGCCTACACAGATAATTCAGAATAATCTCTCTCATCTCAATACTCTAATTTAATCACATCTACAATGTCCCTTTTGCCATGTAAGGCATTAAAGATTATTCAATCTACTATAATCTGTATGAAGAAGATGAGGCACTACTGCAATGACCACATTATAGTGCCTCATCTTCTTCATACAGATTTAAGATTGTTAATTTTAAAGTCAGACTATTTGAAGGGGAATTGTAATTCTATCACTTAGATTTACTGTTTTTATGATTGTAAGAAATTTTGCTAAGCTTCTTTTTCTTAAATGTAAAATGGTAATAATAATTCTTCATTCCACAGTGATTTCAGGAAATAAGATAAACTGCTTAAAGAGTTTTGCACAGTTTGATAATTTAAGAAGACATTGCATGCATAATTAAGAACAGCATGTGATAAAAAAGAAAGTTTGTAGACAATAAAGTATTCTTGGTAAATATAGCTAAGCTTATCAATATAAAATTTTGATAGAACTGAAAGAAAAATTTCAGGAAATGTCATAATATAATATAAGAGAATGGCTTCCTAGGTGGCGCTAGTGGTAAAAAATCTTCCTACTACAGGAGGCATAAGAGACACAGGTTCAATTTCTGGGTCAGGAAGATCCCCTAGAAGAGGAAATGGCAGCCCATTCTAGTATTCTTGCCTGGAGAATTCCATGGACAGAGGAGTCTGGCAGGCTACAGTCCATGAGGTCACACAGAGTTGGACATGACTCAAGCAACTTAGCATGCACACAAGCAAAACAAGACAATAAAGGGAAAATGTGAACTAGAGTTTAAAGACATAGAGAATAATTTTAGAAATTTCAACATTTGATAATGAGCCTTCCAGAAAGAGAGAACAAATTCAACAGAGAAAAATTATAATAGGAATAAAAGTAGGTAGTTACTCACAGCTAAAGAATGACATGAGTCTTCAAAAGGAAGAGAGTTATTAACTGCTAAATGGAATGACTATTATCAGACTTATTATGGGAAATACTAGATTTCTAGAAAGCAGTGGAGTACTATGTTAAAAATCTGTCAGGCAATAAATTTCAACCTAGATTTCTATACCTAGTCCAACTATCACTCAACATGAAGAGGAGATACATTTTCAAGTGCACAGAGACACAGAAGTTTACCTTCCATGTACATTAAGGAAGCAAAGTGAGGGGATGAAATAAAAAAAAGGACTTGACATCTGAGAACAAAAGGAACTAACTAAGAAGAGAAAGGCAGACAGTCTTATAATAAGTGTAACTAAAGCCCAGAGGTAATTAGTCTAGGTTGGAGTAGGAGGGTTTGTTGGATCACTATCGCCACTCTGTGTAGCTGTAACCTGTAGGGCCCAAAATGTCTCACTCCCTTGTCTGTATCTCATCCAATGGAAAGGAAAAGGGAAAGAGGAGAACCTCCCCTTAAATACATGATCAAATGATGCTCATTTCTGCTTATGTCCTACTGGCCAGAAATTAGACCTGCTGAACCTAATCACATTTACTGGAATGGAAGCTCAGGCTCCCAACCTGATAGCCTAAACTGTTTCATTATTCCATCTGCTCTTGAAAACATTTACACATGGTAAATGCTTACCATTACCATGTGTCAGACACTGTGACAAGTTCTTGAATTAACTTTCTTCATCTTCAAAATAATCATATGAGGTAATATTCTCATTTAGAAAATAAAAAAAGAGAGACACATGAATTTAAATTATTTTCCCAAGGTCACACAGCAAGTAAGTTGAAGAGTCAGGATAAGAATTCACATCTATCTAACACTAATGTTTAGAATCTTAATTACCAAACTGTATCACCTTCATCATGATTGTCAACTGATGCAACAAGTCAAGGTTCACAACCACCAGAGCTGAAATCTTGGTGTCACCACTGCCCTGTCTTATATGCCTAAGAGCTGTGGTCTCCTGAATGGGTATAAAGAGACACTGACATGAACTTTGGGTAAAGATCATATTTGTGGGATGGGGCTGATAGGAAGCAACTCTTGATTGTCTGTGATATAACTGAAGTTTCAGATGTTTAAATTAGGGGTCTCTGGAAGCATTTCCTCACATCTTATCTCTATCAATAGAAATGCTTTAGACATAACCCAGGTACAAATCATTTCTTAAACCCATTAATTTGCTTTGTATTTAGAAATACTTTTTTCCAAACTGAGAAACTCTTTGATATTATTTATTTAAATTCCGTTACAACTTTGAGTCTTTTCCAGTCTTCATGGGCCTTTTAATTGAAAAATGAATGAAGCCCAGCTCGCTTACTGCCTCCAAATTGGAAATTAACTCAGTGCCAGTCAGTGTGCTATGTAAGGAGCAGGTATGAGAAGACAGAAAGCTGAGTCGTGGCTACTCCATAAGCTTAGCAGGCCTGAGGAGATATATTGACATCTGGAGGGAAAAAGTAATATCATACGAAATCACTTATATGTGGGGTATAAAAAATGATACAAAATAGAAATAAACTCACAGACAGAAAGCAAATTTATCATTAGCCAAAGGAATAGGCAGGGAAAGGATAAATTAGGAGACTGAAATTAACATAAGCACATTATTATATATAAAATAGACAAGCAATAAGGGCCTACTGTATAGAACAGGGAACTCTGCTCAACATTTTGTAATAACTCTAAGGGAAGTAATCCAAAAAAGAATATATATAACTGGGTCACTTTGCTGTGCACCTGAAACTAACACAAGGTTGGAAATCAACATACCTGAATAAAAACTTTTTGAAAATAAAAAATGGCTCAATGTTTAACATGCACTTTCTCAGAAAATTAATGCTTTCCTTGTGAAGAGGTCTCTGTATGTTGGTGATTGTACATGTAGGTGAACAAGTATTTCAGTGGTTAGGAAAGTCAGCGGTTGGAGAAAATTTAAAGGGCACCAGCCTTGAAGTGTCTGCTCTGTCCTGGAAGACTGGAGTATCAGGGTTTGGCCTCATTCCTCCAAGTACGTTCTTCAGAGGAAGAATGCCAAATATCACCAATGACTTCTTGGCTAAGGGCCCCAGGACTTTATTCTAGGGCACATTAATCAGATTTGTGGAAATGCCCAGATTGAGAGAAAGAAATGAATCTGGTTTGAAAATAGTACCTGTGAGCATATGGTGGGATTTGCCTCAAGGTGGGTCCTCAGCCACTTGAGAGGGTGGAAGGGCAGGGAAAGAAGGAGGTAGAAAAGTGCATCCCTCAGTACAGTAAGGAGCAGGTCTGAAGGGGATGTGTCTGAGAAAGGAGTCCTGGGAAGATTCATTTCTCTGGATGCTTTTTCTTTGAACTCACAGAAAAGCCATGCTTACTAGACAGTTTCAGTTTTCTCCTAGGTGTAATCCTCTTTAATTTCTCCAGCCCATCAGTAAAATCAAATACTCCTGAACAGCTGTGTGTGGGAATTGTTCTGAATAAAATGAGGGTTAATAGACATGTGAATTGCATTAATTCTCAAGAGCTATAATGAGGGAATAACTTCAATGTCAGGGGCCTGGGGTGTCAGGCAGATCCACTTTGCTGCTCTAAATGTTAGGGGCAGGACTTATGGTAACAGTCTGGGGAGTAGGCAGCACAGGAAGGGCTTACAGAAAACCACCTCTTCTCTCTCCAGATGGTGGCAAGGAGTGGTGGTGGTGGTGATTTATGGTTTCCTGGAGGGAGAGTGATAACTGGAAGTAAACTTTGAGGTAAAGTGCTTATCTGTCTTTTGCATTGTCATAATCTTATTACCAGTCTCCTAGTAAGATTAAAAAATAATGGTTAGCTAGATTTATTGTGGTAATCATTTTGCTATACATATGTATGTTGCTGCTGCTTCTGCTGCTAAGTTGCTTCAGTCGTGTCTGACTCTGTGCAACTCCATAGATGGTAGCCCACCAGGCTCCCCTGTCCCTGGGATTCTCCAGGCAAGAACACTGGAGTGGGAGGCCATTTCCTTCTCCAATGGATGAATGTGAAAAGTGAAAGTGAAGTCGCTCAGTATAAATAGTATCAAACACCTGAAATTAATATAATTCTATATGTCAATTATATACCTCAATACACTTTTTTTAAAGATTAAAAGATAAATGGTTTCTTCTGATAATCACCATCACAAAAACTTGCCTGGGTAAAATATTATTATTTTTCTCTATACGTGTTTGTACAAAGAAATACATTTTAAAGAGATTTCTGATAAGGGCATTTGTGTACAGAATAAATGTTTATATATCCTTTTACAAATACAATTCTGGCTAAAAAACAATATGTTTAGATTAGCATTTATAGTGCAATTCAAAGATAATGACATGTTCCTAACATACACCAGGCCTGTTGGAAAATGAGAGAGTTTGTAAATAATTTAAGTCTCAGTAGTATAGGCTGTTGGAACATCTGGAATTTCTTTCTTCTTTTTGGATTGCACACTTTCAGATTTGTTTTGCTATCTTTCCTGTTTTTCCCCTAAACTACCCAATAAGGAAAAATGAAAATCTGAAATGTGCTCATCCTCCTGACTGCCTTTTTCTCTCACTAACTTTCCTGGCACCAGATGACAGAAGGAAGTTTATTCCCATCGTCAAGACACGCTGGTCCTATTGGGAAGCCATTCTCAAGACTTACTGATGCCCCATGCCAGAAGAGTTACTTAGCTCCACTGAAAGCCACGTTGTGCTTTTCCTGGCTACAGCTGCTGCACATAAATGAGGTAGGGAAGGTCTTAGATTCATTTTATGGCTATTCTTCCATGTTCTCAGAGTCAAGAAATCTCCAAGTCCTTATTAACACGCTCTCTCCACTACCCTTAGGGTCCAAATTGCCGATTTAAAGTATACATCACATCTTGGAAATTCCTGCCTCGTTGGAGGAGAACAAGTGCTGTTCTGAGGAGGTAACTCCATTTGCAGCAGCTGCACAGGCCCTGTCTCATCTGTCACATCCGAGTCTCCTGTGGGAGGTGAGGGGTTGCAGCCATCTGCAGCTTTCCCACATGGCCTTCAGGGAAACTGTTCTGGTAAATGCGCTGGAAAGTGTTCCTGTTGGGAGCTGTGCATGTCCACAGTCCTGATTGAGAGTCATTTTCCCCTCTTTGTGCTGTCCTAAAACAGCAGAAATTTTGAGTTTTACAGGGACAGTGAACACAGAGATTATTGTATCTTTTCTAGAGTTGCCTGGTGATTTGAATCCTGTGCAATTTAGATTATGAGATTTTGCATACTGTCACAGGCATTGGTAAGGAAAATATTTTTAGAGTGATTCTATTATAAAGTGACATATTTCCAGTTTGTAGCTCAGCTAAGACTAATAATGACTAACCAAAAACACAGAGAATGTTATTGATGGATTTTGGGTCTTCCAAGGAAAGCAATTCTCAATGTTGTAACAGACAATCCTAAAATCCCTGTCACATTGTACAGTTAAATCCCATTTTTCAATCACATGAAATCTACTGGAGGAGAAAGAGCTTTGTTACATGGTATAATTTGATAATTCAGACTTCTTTGATTTTGTGGGGCAGCATGTTCAAGTAAACCTGTTTGCAGATCAAGAAGCAATATTTAGAACCTTGTATGGAACAAATGATTCATTCAAGATCAAGAAAGGAGTATAGCAGGACTGTCTTCTGTCACCTTGTTTAATCTATATGCTGAGCACAACATGAGAAATGTCCAACTAGATGAGTCACAAGCTGGAATCAAGATAGGCTGGGGAAATATCAACAACCTCAATTATGCATGCAGATCAGCTCACTTCAGTTACTCAGTCTTGTCCAAATCTTTGTGACCCCATGGACTGCAACATTCCAGGCTTCCCTGTATATCAACAAATCATGGAGCTTGCTCAGAAACTCATGTCCATTGAATTGAGATGCCATCCAACTAGCTCATCCTCTGTCATCCCCCTCTCATCAAGGTCTTTTCCAATGAGACAGTTCTTTATATCAGTGGCCAAAGTATTGGAGCTTCAGTTTCAGCATCAGTCCTTCCAGTGAATATTCAGGACTGATTGCCTTTACAATTAACTGGATTGATCTCCTTGCAGTCCAAAGGATTCTCAAGAGTCTTCTCCAACACCACAGTTCAAAAGAATAAATTCTTTAGCATTCAGCAGTCTTTATGGTCCGACTCTCACATCCATACATGGCTACTGGGAAAACCATACCTTTGACTGTATGGACCTTTGTTGGCAAAGTAATGTCTCTGCTTTTTAATATGCTGTCTAGGTTGGACATAGTTTTTCTTCCAAGGAGCAAGCGTCTTTTAATTTCATAGCTGCAGCCACCATCTACAGTGATTTTGGAGCCCAAGAAAATAAAGTCTGTCACTGTTTCCATTATTTCCCCATCTATTTGCCATGAGGTTATGGGACTGAATGCCAAGATCTTGCTTTATTGAATGTTGAGTTTTAAGCCAGCCTTTTCACTCTCTTCTTTCATGTTCCTCAAGAGGCTCTTTAGTTCCTCTTTGCTTTCTGCCACAAGCGTGATGTCATATGCTTATCTAAGGTTATTGATATTTCTCCCAGCAATCTTGATTCCAGCTTGTGTTTCACCCAGCCGGCATTTTTTGCATGATATACTGTGCATATAAGTTAAAACAGGGTGACAATATACAGCTTTGCCATACTCCTTTCCCAATTTTAGCCAGTTCTTTGTTCCATGTCCCGTTCTAATTGTTGCTTCTTGACCTGCATACAGATTTCCCAGGAGGCAGGTAAGGTGGTCTGGCATTCTCACCTCTTCAAGAATTTTCCACAGTTTGTTGTGATCCATACATTCAAAGACTTTGATGTAGTCAGTAATGCAGAAGTAGATGTTTTTCTGGAACTCTCTTGCTTTTTTGATGATCCATCAGATGTTGGCAATTTGGTCTCTGGTTCCTCTGCCTTTTCTAAATCCAGCTTGAACATCTGGACATTCTCGATTTACATACTGTTGAAGTTTTGCTTGGGGAATTTTGAGCATTATTCTGCTAGCGTGTGAGATGAGTGCAATTGTGTGGTAGTTTGAACATTCTTTGCCATTGACTTTCTTTGGAACTGGAATGAAAACTGTCCTTTTCCAGTCCTGTGACCATTGCTGAGTTTTCCAAATTTGCTGGCATATTGACTGCAGTAATTTAGCAGTGGCATCTTTTAAGGTTTGAAATAGATCAGCTGGAATTCCATCACCTCCACTAGCTTTGTTTGTAGTGATGCTTCCTAAGGCTCACTTGACTTCACACTCCAGGATGTCTGGCTCTGGGTGAGTGATTACCCCATCGTGGTTATCTGGGTCACGAAGGTATTTTTTGAATAGCTATTCTGTGTATTCTTGCCACCTCTTCTTAATATCTTCTGCTTCTGTTAGGTCCATACAGTTTCTCTCCATTATTGTGCCCATCTTTGCATGAAATGTTCCCTTGATATCTCTAGTTTTGTTGAAGAGATCTCTAGTCTTTTCAGTTCTGTTATTTCCCTCTATTTTTTTCATGCTTATTTAAAAAGGCTTTCTTGTCTCCCCTTGCTATTCTTTGTAACTCTGTATTCAGATGAGTATATCTTTCCTTTTCTTCTTTGCCTTTAGCTTCTCTTCTTTTCTCAACTATTTTTAAAGCCTCCTCAGAGAGCCATTTTGCCTTTTCTTCATTTCTTTGTCTTGGGGATGATCTTGATCACTGGGGATGATGCTTAATCATGTACAATGTCACGAACCTCCATCCATAGTTCTTCAGGCACTCTGTCTATCAAGTCTTATCCCTTGAATCTATTTGTCATTTCCACTGAATAATCATAAGGGATTCATTTAGGTCATACTTGACTGGTCTAGCGGTTTTCCCTACTCTCTTCAATTTAAATCTGAATTTTCCAATAAGGAGTTCATGATATGAGCCACAGTCAGCTCCCAACATTGTTTTTGCTGACTGTGTAGAGCTTTTTCATCTTCAGCTGCAAAGAATGTAATCAATCTGATTTCAGTATTGACCATCTGATGATTTCCATGCATAGAGTTGTCTCTTGTGTTGTTGGAAGAGTGTGCTTGCTGTGACCAGTCCATTCTGTTGGCAAAACTCTGTTAACCTTTGCCTTTTTTCATTTTTTATTCCAAGGCCAAACTTGTCTGTTACTCCAGGTATCTCTTGATTTCCTACTTTTGCATTCCAGTTCCCTATTATGAAAAGGATTTCTTTTGTGGTGTTAGTTCTGGAAGGTCTTATAGGTCTTCTTAGAACTGTTCAACTTCAACTTCTTTGGCATTTGGGATTGGGGCATAGACTTGAATTACTGTGATATTGAAAGGTTTGTCTTGGAAATGAACACAAATCATTCTGTCATTTTTGAGGTTGTACCCAAGTACTGCATTTTGGACTCTTTTTTTGACTATGTGCTGGAGTCCAGCTCCAGCAGCCAGGGATTCAACCGGAAGGTGTGAGCTGTGTTGGCAAGAAACTGAGGCAGCCTCTCAGTTTTCTTGGACTGCCTATTTATTTCAAGCTTATGATTCTCTTTTATACTTTTACAAAAGCATTAGGTCATAGATTTGATATTTTTAGTTCCCATTGACCCAGATTTTTCTCCAAAAATCACTGTTGCCTTTCAAAAGGAGTCTCTTCCCCAGTGATTCTCGTATCTACTTTTTCTCATGTATCCTTGTGAATACACTGTAACTCATGCTAATGTCTGGGCTGCATACCACATTCCTCAGTTTAATTCTTATCTTTCTAAGTCCTGTTTGCCCCTAGTATCCTAAGCTCACTATTTCTTAGAAAGGGCTTCTAGCTAATAATATCTTTAAAGTCCCTAATTTCTATAGGCTATAGTAGAATATTGTAACATTACAGCAATCCTTAAATCTTTACCTTCTAACTATTTTAATTATTTCTAAGCCCTAAATTCAGCAAACTCCTTTGGCATAAATACTTTTCTCACAAATGGGCTTCAGATAGCAATCCCTCCCATGGCCTCAAGCTGCAGCCTGTGTGCTCACCCTGGAACATTTTTTTGTAAAAGTCCTTGAACAAATGTCAGTGATTAACTTTATGAATTATTCTTTGAGCACAGCTGCAGAAGGCTTTATGCCTTCTCATGCTCCTCTCAAAAACAATAATCACCTTAATATTCTCCTCAGTCAACTCAGCTGAGGAAAGGAAAAAAACAGTTCAGAATCACAAAGCCTAACTCCTTCATTCTGGGTCCGTGCCTACTGAACATAGGAGGGGTTTAGGGCCATGCCTCTATTTTGTTAGTAGTGCCTAACGCGGCTCCCAGCAACTATGAGAGCTACTCCATTTCTTCTAAGGGATTTTTGCCCACAGTAGTAAGTATAATGGTCATCTGAATTAAATTCACCCCTTCCAGTCCATTTTAGTTCACTGATCCCTAAAATGTCTATGTTCACTCTTGCCGTCTCCTACTTGACCACTTCCAATTTACCTTGATGCGCGGACCTAACGTCCCAAGTTCCTATGCATTATTGCTTCTTACAGCATTGGACTTTACTTCCATCAGTAGTCACATCCACAAATGGATGTTGTTTTTGCTTTGATTCCGTCTCTTCATTCTTTCTGGAGTTACTTCTCCTCTCATCTCCAATAGCACATTGGGCACCTACAGACCTGGGGAGTTCATCTTTCAGTGTCATACTGTTTTGCTTTTTCATACCATTCATAAGTTTTTCAGGGCAAGAATATGGAAGTGGTTTGCCGTTCCCTCTCCAGTGGACCACATTTTGTCAGAACTCCCCACCATGACCTGTCTGTCTTGGGTGGCCCTACAGAGCATGTCTCTTAGTTTTACTTAGTTTTACTGACCACAAGGCTGTGGTCCATGTGATAGGTTTGATTAGTTTTCTGCGACTGTGGTTTTCATTCTCTTTGTCCTCTGATGGATAAGGATAAGAGGCTTATGGAAGCTTCTTGATGGGAGAGACTGAATGTGGGGTAAACTGGGCCATGCTCAGCAAATATTTAATCCAATTTTCTGCTGATGGCCAGGGCTGTGCTCCCTCCCTGTAGTTTGGCCTGAGGCCAAACTATGGTAGGTGTAATGAAGATAATGACAACCTCCTTCAAATGACTTGTGCATGCGCTATTGCATTCAGTGCCCCGACCCTGCAGCAGTCCATTGTGGACCCACACTTCTGCTTGAGACTCCTGGACACTCACAGGCAAATCTGGCTCAGTCTCTTGTGGGGCACTCTTCCTTTCCTCTGGGTCCTGGTACACACAAAGCTTTGTTTGTATCCTCCAAGCATCTGTTTCCCCAGTCCTCTGGAAGTTCTGTAATCAAATACAACTGGCCTCCAAACTCAGTCCCTTTGCCAGATCTCCTGGTAGGGAATCTGTTGTGAAAGAGCTCTTTCACTCTCCCCCTTCACTCTCATTAAGAGGCTCTTTAATTCCTCTGTGCTTCCTCCCATTAGAGTGGTATCATCTGCATATCTGAAAACTGCAGGACAATTATACCAAAGAAATTTTCATGCTGTTAAGAAAGTTCTAGGACCCACAACAGTCATTTTGAAGGAGGTTGTCATTATCTTCATTACACTTACCCTTTTTCAATTAGGCTGAGACTATGGGACTAATTTCTGGTCAACAGAATGAGTGGGAGAAATACATGCTACTCCTTTGTCTAAATCATAAATATATATCCTGCAAGACTACTCAAGCGGTCAGCAAGCTATAACCCAGCAGCTAAACCCACTCATCATATATTTCTGTAAATAAAGCTTTATTGAAACAAAGCTACAGTTAAAGCTACTTTTCTGTTACAATTGCAACAAAACCATACAGATCACAAAACCAAAAATATTAACTATCTAACAGTTTAGAAAAAGTTTGCCAACCTTGCTCTAGTCCCTCTCTTCCCATTATTCTATGAAACTTAGAGTCCATATTTGAACATGTTATTCTTGTTGTTCAATCACCCAGTCATGTCCGACACTTTGAGGGGCCAGTGACTGCAGCATGCCAGGTCTCCCTTTCCTCACCCTCTTCCAAAGTTTACCCAGGTTCATGTTCATTGCATTTGTGAGGTCATCCACCCATCTCACCCTCTGATGCCCTCTTCTCCTTCTGCTTTCAATCTTTCCCACATAAGGGACTTTTCCAATGAGTCATCTGTTTGTATCAGATGATCAAAATACTGTTGCTTCAGCTTCAGCATCAGTTCTTCCAATGAATATTCAGGGTTGATTTCCCTTGAGATTGACTGGTTCAATCTAGCTGTCCAAGAGACGTTCAGGCGTCTTCTACAGCACCACAGTTCAAAGGCATCAATTCTTTCTTGTTCTGCATTCTTTATGGTCTAGTTCTCACAATCATAATGAGCACTGGGAAGACCATAGCCTTGACTATACAGACCTTTGTTGGCAGAGTCACATCTCTGCTCTTCAACACACCATCTAGTGTGTTGCTTTCCTTTGCTTTCCTGCTAGAAAGCAATCATCTTCTGAAGGCTGCAGCACTTTCCTCAGTGATCTTGGAGCCCAAGAAGACGAAATTTGTCACTACTTTTACCTTCTCCCCTTCTATTTGCCATGCAGCAATGGGGTTGGATGCCTTGATCTTATTTTTTTTAAAATATTTATTCAGTAACATTTCAGGACACAAAATTAATATGCAAAATAATAAAAGAAGTCTGTTGCTTTTCTATAAACTAATAGTGAACTATCAGAAAGACAAGGCAAGAAAAAATTCCATTTAAAATCTCATCACAAAGAATAAAGTAACTAGGATAAACGTAACCAAAGAGGTAAAAGATCTGTCCTCTGTAAAATACAAAACACTGATAAAGGAAACAGAAGAAGAAAGAAATAAATGGAAAGATATACTATGTTTATAGATTGGGAGAATTAATGTTAAATTGTCCACTCTACTCAAAGCAATCTACAGATTTAATGCAATCCCTATCATTATACCCATGACATTTTTCACAGAACTAAAATGAGTAATCCTAAATTTATTCAAAAACCCCAAAGACCCCAAACTACCAAAGCAACCTTGGAAATGTAAAAGATCTGTCCTCTGTAAAATACAAAACACTGATAAAGGAAACAGAAGAAGAAAGAAATAAATGGAAAGATATACTATGTTTATAGATTGGGAGAATTAATGTTAAATTGTCCACTCTACTCAAAGCAATCTACAGATTTAATGCAATCCCTATCATTATACCCATGACATTTTTCACAGAACTAAAATGAGTAATCCTAAATTTATTCAAAAACCCCAAAGACCCCAAACTGCCAAAGCAACCTTGGAAAGAACAGAGGTGGAGAAATCATGCACTTGATTTCAGACTAAACTGCAAAGCTATCATAATCAATACTGATTGATACTGGCACAAAAACAGACACATAAATCATTGGAACAGAATAAAGAGCCCAGAAATAAACCCACATACTTAAGGTCAATTAATCTATGACAAAGGAGGCAAGAATATACAATGGAGAAAAGACAGTCTCTTCAATAAGTGATTCTGGGAAAACTGGACAGCTGCATGTAAAATAATGAAATTAGAACATTTTCTCACACCTTATACAAAATAAACTAAAAATGTATGAAAGACCTAAGCATAAGACCAGAAACAAAATATTCCTAGAAAGGAACATAGGCAGAACATTCTTCAACATAAATTGTAACAATATTTTTTTGGATCTGTCTCCTAAGGCAAAAGAAACAAAAGCAAAAATAAATAAATAGAACCTGCATGTATTTAATTTATAAAATTTGATGAATTTGACATATGCATGCACCATCACCACAATCAAGGTTACAAATAGAACCATCACCTCCAAAAGTTTTCATGTGACTCTTTGTTTTTTTTCTTTTTCTTTTCTTTTTTATTCTTTTAAAGAACATTTAACATGAAATCTACCCTCTTTATTTTTATGTGTCTTAGAGGATTTCCATTTTCTTTCTTTTATAAAAAATTTTTATTTATTTTCAATTAAGAATACTTGCTTTACAATATTGTGCTGGTTTCTTCCATACATCAACAGAAATCAGCCATAGGTATACATATGTCCCTTCCCTTCTGAAGCTCCCTCCTACCTCCCACCCCATCCCACCCTTCTATGTTGTCACAGAGCACCAGTCTGAGCTCCCTGAATCACACAGAAAATTCCCACTGGCGATCTATTTTTACATATGCTAATATATATGTTTCCGTGCTGCTCTCTCCATTTGTCCCACCTTTTCCTCCCCTCCTGCCCCGCCCCCATGTCCACAAGTCTGTTTGTTATGTCTGTGTCTCCACTGCTGCCCTGCAAATAGGTTCATCAGTACTATTCTTCTAGATTCCATATATGTGTGTCAATGTACAATACTTGTTTTTCTCTTTCTGACTTCACTTTGTATAGTAGGCTCTAGGATCAACCACCTCATTAGAAGTGACTTGAATGCATTCCTTTTTAAAGCTGAGTAATATTCTATTGTGCATATATAACTCAACCTCTTTATCCATTCATCTGGTGATAGACATCTAGGTTGAGATCTACACTCTTAACAAATTGTAAGTGCACAGTAGAGAAAAATAATACTTTTCTACAGCAGGTCTCTGGAACGGACACATCTTGCAGAACCAAAACACTGTTTCTATTGGATAACAACCACACCCTCCTCCTATTCTCCTTGGCCTCTGAGGATCACTCTTGAATTCTCTGCTTCTCTGAATTTGACTATTCAGAAACCTCATAGAAATGGAACATGCAGTATTTGTCTTTCTGTGACTGGTTTATTTCATTTAGCATGGTGCCCGGGAGGTCCAGACCTCAAAGGAGTCTCCCCAACCAATGCCAAGTGCAGTAAAACTGAATTGCTCAGGATCACTCTGAGGCACTCACAAGATGAGAAAATATCTACAACATATATCTTACAATAGAGTCAAATTTCAATGAGAGAAGGGCCACCATCTCCTGTCAGACAAGGGATATGGTCCTTGATACCAGAGGGACCAGCATATGATACGGTGCAAAGACTCTGTGGGTCCAAGGACCACAACTAGCCTTGAAGCTAAGAGGTCTCTTTTCACCTCCAGACAGTTAGAGGCAAACTCAGAGAAAGAGGCAGAAGACAAAGCTCGAGAAGCACTTTTGTCCAAGAGAAACTGAATTAATACTAACAGTTCTATTGGACAAATAGGTTATTTTTTCTACCTAATCAGCTTGAGAGCAAAGCTAATTAATTATAGACAGATTGAGAAAGTACATTTTCTCTGCACACCTGAATTGACTTGTGAGTTAAATATTTGCTATCCTTGTACTCTAATGAATCAAAATTAAGCAAAAATATACAAAGAAACCATATAATTTTTTAAATTGCATTTCAGACTCTCAGCTAATTGGAAAATATTTGTATTATCCAAAATGCATGTATGTTTACGTCCACCTATCTTGAAAGAATCAAATATAAAAAATGAAAAGCACTTTTTTCAACATTAAGCAGAGATATAAATTGGATGTTCTCTAAGTTTTATAATAGCACGCTGGCTTCATATACACATAATTGTTCACCTCCAAAATCCAATATGCCTTTAAAATATGTTTCCTTACAGGAAAGTTGCTTGTCTTTTTTATGCAATTGATAGCATCACAGAAAAAGGCAAGTCACTGGATTCTTCCCTGTGGTTAACACTGAATGAAGCCACATGCCACTTTTCACCTTGAAGCTTCCTGCATATTCTGCTTATTATTACTTTGTGCCTGAGATGGAAATTTATCAGGAAAAAAAATTCAATAAATGTTAAAGAGGAAAGTGTTTCCAAGTGAGGTGGGTGCCAGGCAAGCAATGTTTGCTTCCCCTTGTTTCTAAGGAAACATGCTATTCATTCCCCACTCTCCCGGTTGGGTACCATGGGTCACATCACTGTCCCCTCTGTGCTTGCATGCCTCTGGCTGAGGCACCTCACCAGGCGCGGGCCTGCCCGGGGACCAAGCATACCTGCTGCTGTGACGTGGCCTTGGGGAGCAGGGCAGCCTGGCGTCCCCTGGCTCATTGGCGTGCTTCCTTCCCTGTAGATGATGATTCGATAGAATCCAAATCTTTCACTGCCTGGAGGGGCCAGGCAAAAGGCCCAGAGGCCTTTTTAAGTCAGGGTTTTTGCATTATTTTCATCCACGGGAGATGCCAACATTTTTCTGCCTCACAAACACAAACAAAACTATACAAACACAAAGGCTGGTGAGATACGAAGTCTTGAGGAGAAAGTGGAGCCTGATCCTCTTATGGGGGAAAACATTAGAGCTAATGTGTGTGTACCATTGGTTGTATTAATCTGCTGTGTGTTTCAGTTCTCAGGGCTGGATGCAGGTGGCAACGACACAGCAGATAAATGAACATGAGAGAAAAGTGTAGACAAACACAGTAGGGAAGCTGCAGCCGACACACTGTGTGTCAAGTGGCCCTGATTCGACAGCGTGACTGGCCAGAGTCACTTTCTCTTCATGTGGTTTCCGTGGGACCTCAGGGGAATGATTGCCTAGCACTAATTAGCTCAGCCCTGGTGTCTAGCAGAGATGCTGAGATGTCAGTTCACACAGCCCTGGCCAAGCAGTACAGAGCTTAGTGGTTACAATGGCACAGATGCTGGGACCATGTGCCTGGGTTCAAATCTTGCTTTGTCATTAACTAAGGATGAGAGTGTGGGCACATTTGTAACCTCTGTGTGCGCTCTGAGTTGAGCTAGGCAGTAACGACTTTGCCTACAGTGAGGATTTAATGAGTGAATATACGTGGAGAGTGTAAAGCAATGTCTGGCTCACAGTGCTGTTCAGAGTATGGCAGCAGCATCAGCAGCTTATTAAAAATGTAGGTTCTTAGGCCCTATCTCTGATCTCCAGCATCAGAATTGCATTTCAACAAAATTCTGATGGACATTAAAGGTTTGAGAAGCATTGCTGTGTAAATGGTATTGGTATTTCTAGCTGGCACTAATAGTTGAAGAGATCAGGGTAAGAGGGGCAACCGTGCTGATTCGCCTGTCCCGGCCAGGTTCTCAGCCCCAGGAAGTCTTTGTTCTCCCTAACAGAGGCATCTGATTGCCCTGGCTGCTTGGTGTCCAGTGGACTGCATTCTGGGAGCCTCTGCCTATATCATCCTCAGCCTCCAGGTCAACCTTGAATGTCTCCTTATATCCATATGCTGAAGTTTCTGACTCCACCAACTTATTTAACCCCAAGTCCCTGTGAGTGCCTCTGTTGGTCAGCTGTACTGGAGGTATTAAATTAGATACCACATCCTGAGGACTTTCCAGCTCAGCTGGAAGTTTCTAACCCATTTGCCTTCCTGAGCAAAACAAAAGTATCAGGAACATGTTAGGAGGAATAAGAAATTTGGTATTATTTAACACTTCCCTCCTAGGCTCCACATACACAGAAACATTTATAGTCAGCTCCAAGAGGCAATTTTCTACCAGATTTAATAGCAGAGAAGAGAGCTCAGCTTTTAAGGAATGCAAAGGTCAACAAAACAAAATTCACTCTATTTATGGCATTGGTGTGACATTTGGACCTCCTAGCAGCCAATATTCTTTTTGCTTTAGGAAAGGGTTCATTACCATACCTGCTTGCTTTATTTCACATTAAATGGTCTTTAGTAAAGAGAGATGGATGCACAGACCTTCCATTGGTATTCATGCCAAGCTTATCAGAGTTCCATGATACTTGGCCAATAGCACAATGAGAAAGGATGATACAAGGATGCCAGAGCACTGGTGTGTGGCGAACCGAAGGAAATGTAATTGTAAGTGAAATGGACAGAAATTTCAGGGGCACACTGGCTCCTAACTCACAGTGGCAAAACAACCCTGTCAAGAGGCAGGAATTCACAGTAATAAGTAATAAGCTTCATATGCTGCTATGGATCAAACTGGAAAAGAGGAGAGGCTAGTTATTTGTAGATTGTGTGATTAATGGCATTCTTAGTGCCACCTGTAGTTGTGGGTGGCCAAACAATCCTTCCACAACTGAAATGGTTCGTGAGTCACATTATAGATGGCACTAAGGAAGCTCCTTCATGGATCCCAACCTGTTGTGGCAGAGGGGCTCTGTAACTTGGTGAAGCTATGAGACATGCTCTCCAGGATCTCCCAAGACAGATAGGTCATAGTGAAGAGCTCTAGCAAAATGTGGTCCATTTGAGAAGGAAATGGCAACCCACTCCAGTATTCTTGCCTGGAGAAATCCATGGATACTGTGAAAAGGCAAAAAGACATAATACCAGAAAATGAGCCCCTTAGGTTGGAAGATGTCCAATATGCTACTGCATGAAAGCAGAAGACAATTACTAATAGGTCCAATAAGAAGGAAGTGGCTTAGCCAAGACAGGAATGACACTCAGCTATGGTTGTGACTTGTGATGAAAGTAAAGTCTGATGCTGTAAAGAACAATATTGCATAGGAACCCGGAACATTAGGTTCATGAATGAAGGTAAATTGGATGTGGTCAAGCAGGAGATGGCAAGAACGAAGATTGACATGGTAGGAGTAAGTGAACTAAATTGGATGTGACTCAGTTTAGCTCACTTCAGTTGTTCAGTCGTGTCTGATTCTTTGTGACCCCATGGGCTGCAACATGCCAGGCCTCTCTGTCCATCTCCAACTCATGTAGTTTACTAAAACTCATGTCCATTGAGTCAGTGATGCCATCTAACCATTTCATCCTGTCAGCCCCTTCTTGTCCCAGCCTCAGTCTTTCCTGGCATCAGGGTCTTTTCAAATGAGTTAGCTCTTTGCATCAGATGGCCAAAGTATTGGAGTTTCAGCTTCAGCATCAATCTTTCCAATGAATATTCAGGACTGATCTCCTTTAGGATGGACTGATTTGATCTCCTTGCAGTCCAAGGCTCTCTCAAGAGTCTTCCCCAATACCACAATTCAAAAGCCTCAGTTCTTCAGTGCTCAGCTTTCTTCATGGTCCAACTCTCACATCCATACATGACTACTGGAAAAAAACCATATCTTTAACTATATGGACCTTTGTTGGAAAACTAATATCTCTCATTTTTAGCATGCTGTCTAGGTTGGTCATAATTTTTCTTACAAGGAACAAGGTTTTTTTTTTTTTTTTAACTTTAATGGCTGCAGTCACCATCTGCAATAACTCTGGTCCAAAAATAAAGTCTGACACTGTTTCCATTGCCTACCATCAATTTGCCATGAAGTGATTGGATTGGATGCCATGATCTTAGTTTTCTGAATGTTAAGGTTTAAGCCAACTTTTTCACTCTTCTCTTTTACCTTCATCAAGAGGCTTTTTAATTCCTTTTCACTTTCTTCCATAAGAGTGGTGTCATCTGCATATCTGAGGTTATCAATATTTCTCCCAGCAATCTTGATTCCAGCTTGTTCTTCATCCAGCCTACTGGTTTTCATGAAATACTCTGCATATAAGTTAAATAAGCAGAGTGACTATATACAGCCTTGATGTACTCCATTCCCAATTTGGAACCAGTCTGTTGTTCCATGTCCAGTTCTAACTGTTGCTTCCTGACCTGCATATAGATTTCTCAAGAGGCAGGTCAGGTGGTCTGGTATTCCCATCTCTTGAAGAATTTTCCATAGTTTGTTGTGATCCACACAGTCAAAGGCTTTGGCATAGTCAATAAGGCAGAAGTAGACAATTTTCTGGTACTCTTGTGCTTTTTTGATGATCCAGCAGATGTTGGCAATTTGATCTCTGGTTCCTCTGCCTTTTCTAAATCCAGCTTGAACAACTGGAATTTCATGGTTCATGTACTTTTGAAGTCTGGCTTGGAGAATTTTGAGCATTACTTTGCTAGCATGTGAGATGAGTGCAATTGTGCAGTGGTTTGAACATTCTTTGGCATTGCCTTTCTTTGGGATTGGAATGAAAAGTGACCTTTTCCAGTCCTGTGGCCACTGCTGAGATTTCCATGTTTGCTGGCATATTGAGTGCAGCACTTTTATAGCATCACCTTTTAGGATTTGAGAAAGCTCAGCTGGGATTCCATCATCTCCATTAGCTTTGTGGGTAGTGATGCTTCCTTAGACCCACTTGACTTCACATTCCAGGATGTCTGGCTCTAGGAGGGTAATCACACATTCATGGTTATCTGGGTCATGAAAATCCCTTTTGTATAGGTCTTCTGTGTATTCTTGCAACCTTTTCTAAATATCTTCTTTTTCTGTTAGGTCCATACCATTTCTGTCCTTTATTGTGCTCATCTTTCATGAAATGTTCCCTTGGTATCTTTAATTTTCTTGAAGAGATCTCTAGTCTTTCCCATTCTATAGCTTTCCTCTATTTCTTTGTATCTATCACTGAGGGAGGCTTTCTTATCTCTCCTTGCTAATCTTTGGAACTCTCAATTCAAATGGGTATATATTTCCTTTTCTCCTTTGCCTTTCACTTCTCTTATTTCCTCAGTTATTTTTAAGGCCTCCTCAAACAATCTTTTTGCCTTTTTGCATTTCTTTTTCTTGGGGATGGTCTTAATTCCTGTCTCCTGTACAATGTCATGAACCTCCACCCATAGTTCTTCAAGTACTCTGTCTATCAGATCTAATCCTTTGAATCTATTGTTCACTTCCACTGTATAATTGTAAGGGATTTGATATAGGTCATACCTGAATGGTCTAATGGTTTTTCCTACTTTCTTCACTTTAAGTCCAAATTTAAGTCTGGATGTAATGGGAGAATTTGATTCAGATGACCATTATATCTACTACTGTGGGCAAGAATCCCCTAGAAGAAATGGTCATAGTCAACAAAAGAATCTGAAATGTAGTACTTGGGTGCACCTCAAAAACTACAGTATAATCTTGTTTCATTTCCAAGGCAAACCATTCAATATCATAGTAATCCAAGTCTATGCCTCAATCATAGATGGCAAGGAAGCTGAAGTTGCCTGGTTCTATGAAGACGTATAACACCTTCTAGAATGAAGACTAAGATAAGAAGTTCTTTTCAGCATAGGAGATTGAAATCCAAAAGCAGGAAGTCAAGATATACCTGGAGTAAAAGACAAGTTTGGCCTTGGAGTATAAAATGAAGCGGGCAAAGGCTAACAGAGTTTTGTTGAGAGAACATGCTGGTCATAGCTAACATCATTTCCCAACAACCCAAGAGACCACTCTACACAGGGACATCTCCAGATGATCAATACTGAAATCAGATTGGTTATGTTTTTTGCATCCAATGATAGAGAAGCTCTATAGAGTCAGTGAAAACAAGACCTGGAGCTGGTTGTGTCTCAGATCATGAGCTTCTTATTGCAAAATTCAGGCTTAAATTGAAGAAAGTAGTGAAAACCACTAGGCCATTCAGTTATGATTTAAATGGACTCCCTTATGATTATGCAGTAGAGGTAATGAATAGATTCAAGGGATTAAATCTAATAGACATAGTGCCTGAAAGACTATGGATGGAGGTTCATAGCACTGTATAGGAGGTGTTGACAAAAACTATCTTCAAGAAAAAAAAATGCAAGAAGGAAAGGTGGTTATCTGAGGAGACTTTACAATTAGCTGAGGAAAGAAAGAAAGAAATAGGCAAGAGAGAAAGGGAAACATATACCCAAATCAATGCAGAGTCCCAGAGAATAGCAAGGAGAGATAAGAAGGTCTTCTTCAATGAACAGTGCAAATAAATAGAGGGAAAAATTGAATGCAGATGACTAGATATTTCTTCAAGAAAATTGGAGATATCAAGGAATATTTCATGCAGGGATGGGCACCACCAATGACAGAAATGGTAAGGACCTAACAGAAGCAGCAGAGATTAAGAAGAGGTGGCAAGAATACACAGAAGAGGTATACAAAAAAGGTCTTAATGATGTGGATAACCATAATGGTATAATTGCTCACCTAGAACCAGGAATTCTGAAGTGTAAAGTCAAACAGGCCTCAGAAAGTATTACTATGAACAAAAATAATGGAAGTGACAGAATTACAGTTGAACTATTTAAAGTCCTAAAACATGATATGGTTAAAGTGCTGCACTCAATATATCAGCTAATTTGGAAAACCCAGCAACTCAATATATCAGCTAATTTTGGAAAACCCAGCAATGGCCACAGGACTGGAAAAGTTCAGTTTCCATATTCATTCCAATCCCCAAAAAGGGCAATGCCAAAGAATGTTCAAACCACCACACAAATGTGCTCTTTTCATATGCTAGCATGCTTATGCTCAAAATCTTTCAAGGTAGGCCTCAAACCAAGAACTCCTAGATGCACAAACTGGGTTTCAAAGAGGTAGAGGAACCAGAGATCAAATTGCCAACATTTCTAAGATCATGGAGAAAGCAAGGTAGTTCCAGTAAAACATCTATTTCTGCTTCATTGACTATGCTAAAGCCTTTGACTTTGTGGATCACAACAAACCATGAAAATTCTTACAGAGATTGTAGTACAAGACCACCTTGTTTGTTTCCTGAAAAACCTGTGTGTAGGTTTAGAAGCAACAGTTAGAACTAGACATGGAAGAATGTATTGGTTCAAAATTGGGAAAGGAGTACATCAAGGTTGTATATTGTCACCTACTTATTTAACTTCTATGGAGAGTACATCATGTGAAATCCCAGACTGGATAATCACAAGCTAGAATCAAGATTTCCAAGAGAAATACATTAAGAACCTAAAGTATGCAGGTGATACTTTCTGCTCTAATGGCAGAGGAACTAAAGAGCCTCTTGATGAGGGTGAAAGAAGAGAGTGAAAAAATGACTTAAAAAACTAAGATCATGGCATCTAGTCCCCTCACTTCATGGCAAATAGAAGGGGAAAAGGTAGAAGCAGGGACTGATTTTGTTTTTTTGGACCTCAAATCACTGTGGATGGTGACTGCAGCCATGAAACCAAAAAATACTTGCTCCTTGGAATAAAAGCTATGACCAACCTAGACAGAGTATTAAAAAGCAGAGATATCACTTTGCTAAAAAAGCTATAGTCAAAGCTATGGTTTTTCCAATAGTCATGTATGAATATGAGAGTTGGACCCTAAAGAAGGCTGAGCGACAAAGAATTTATGCTCTCTAATTGTAGTCCTGGAGAAGACGCTTTAGAGTTCTTTGGACAGCAGGGAGATCAAACCAGTCAGTCCTAAAGGAAACCAACCCTGAATATTCACTTCAAAGACTGATGCTAAAGTCAAAGCTTTAATACTTTAGCACCTGATGCAAAGAGCTGACTTACTGGAAAAGACTTTGATCCTGGGAAATACTGAGGGCAGGAGGAAAAGGGACAGCAGAAACTGAGATTGTCCAACAGCATCACCAACTCTATGGACATGGATTTGAGCAAGCTCTAGGATACAGTGAAGGATAGAAGAGTCTGGCATGCTGCAGTCCATAGGGTTGCCAAGAGTTGGACATGACTCAGTGACTGATCAGCTAAGGAAGCCACCAAGGTACAGAAAAGAGAAGTATGACACTCAGATTCTTAACAAACTCACCATCACATGTTAAAAATACATATATATATATATATATTAGATGGAAATAAATTTTATCAGAGAGTAAGTTGAAGGTTCCAAATAAGTAATAGAGGAAATGTTTCTTTTGTCTAGTCTAGAGGGGTCCAGACAACTTTGAGAGGAAGGGGATGGAGCTGGGTTGGACTTTGGAAGATCAATTAATATTTGTTGTGTGTTGTACTCACAATCTTAAAAAAGAAGATTAATTGTTGGGGGCCATTAAATAACCATTTTTTTTGTCATCCAAAACTCAAATGTATGAAGAAAAATACAGGAGTCAGACCCTTTAGGAGAACATCAACTTAACTACTGATGGAGGTTCCATTCGAGGACCTGGGGGGTGTGAGCTGTATGCACTTTAATGCTTTGCTGCAGATGTAGGCAGAGTTAGCTGCCATTTTCTGAAAGAGCTGAACAACCACAGGCCACATCCCACAGAGCAATGGTCCTGTCACATGCGAGAGAGCAGGCAAGATGCATCTTCTCTGCAGCCAGGCAGCCAAGAAGGAGAACCCAGAGGTGCCATACCTCTTGGCTTAGCACTTTCTCCAGGGTTCCCAAGTCAGAAAAGCATTTCTCCTCTCTTGGAAATATATCCTCTCTCCCACCCACTTGCCTGATATCATTTCTCAGAGTTTATTTTATTTTTTAATGGACTTTGTAAGTGGATTTCCATGCAGCCTACCAAATGAACAACAACATCATTTATCTTTCTTTAAATCTGAACATTTTTGTGGTGTCCAGTGTATATATATATATATATAGAATGTACTTATAGTGTGTTTTTCTGTTAAATTTTTCTACTTGATATGATATTAATAAAGCATTAAGAAAATATTGTATTACTTGAAAATGAAACCTCTTTCCATGACCAATAGATATATTCCATCTTCACATGGATTGTGCTTATTGTCTGAGGGTCTTGATGCACTTGGTTGCTGGTAGTTCCTTTTCATCCACCTGACTGAGAAGCTACTAAAGAGACTCTGGATGATGAGATGAGAAAAAACTTAGGAGAAAAAACAAACAAAACTGCAAGTGTTTGGGCTAGCATGTGGAAAGCACATGGAGATTTACTCTGAATGGTATAAGTGGCTTGCATCTAAGAGTAAAAATTCATTGCATCTAAGAGTAAACATTTTTAAAAGTCATGTGGAGATATTTTACACACATAAGGAAAAAATATTCAACAATGTGAACCACTTAAATATTGAAGCCAGTTTTCTCAGGAGACTGTGAACTTATCTTTAGAAATGTACAAATAAAATGACAGGAATTTTTTAAAAGTTATTTTAAGCAGCATATGGCTGGTTGCCTAGATTAGTCAATTCAGTCACTCAGTCATCTCTGACTCTTTGTGACCGCATGGACTGTAGCACGCCAGGTTTCCCTGTCCATCACCAACTCCAGGAGCTTACTCAAACTATTTCATGCTCATAGAGTCGGTGATGCCATCCAACCATGTCGTCCCCTTCTCCTGCCACCTTCAATCTTTCCCAGCATCAGGGTCTTTTCAAATGAGTTAGTTCTTCATATCAGGTGGCCAAAGTACTGGAGTTTCAGCTTCAGCATCAGCCCTTCCAAGGAATACTCAGGAGTGGTTTCCTTTAGGATGGACTGGTTGGATCTCCTTGCAGTCCAAGTGCCTCTCAAGAGTCTTCTCCAATACCACAGTTCAAAAGCCTCAATTCCTCAATGCTCAGCTTTATTTATGGTCCATTTCTCATCCATGCATGGCTATTGGGAAAAAAAAAAAAACATATCCTTGACTAGATGGACATTTGTTGGCAAAGTAATGTCTCTCCTTTGTAATATGCTGTCAAAATTGATCAGTCCTGGGATTTCTTTGAAAGGACTGATGCTAAAGCTGAAACTCCAGTACTTTGGCCACCTCATGAGAAGAGCTGACTCATTGGAAAGGACTCTGATGCTGAGAGGGATTTGGAGCAGAAGGAAAAGGGCACAACAGAGGATGAGATGGCTGGATGGCATTGCTGACTTGATGGACATGAGTTTGAGTTGGTGATGGACAGAGAGGCCTGGTGTGCTGCAATTCATTGGATTGCAAAGAGTTGGACATGACTGAGTGACTGAACTGAACAGAGGTTGACCATAGCTTTTTTTACAATGACCAAGACTCTTACTTTCATGGCTACAGTCACCATCTGCAGTGACATTGGAGCCCAAGAAAATAAAGTCTGTCACTATTTCCATTGTTTCCCTATCTATTTACCATGAAGTGATGGGACCGGATGCCATGATCTTAGTTTTTTGAATGTTGAGTTTTAAGCCCACTTTTCCACTCCCCTCTTTTCCTTTCTTCAAGAGGCTCTTCTTCATTTTCTGCCGTAAGGGTGGGGTCATCTGTGTATCTGAGGTTATTGGTATTTCTCCTGGCAATCTTGATTCCAGCTTGTGCTTCATCCAGCCTGGCATTTTGCATGATGTATTCTGCATATAAGTTAAATAAGCAAGATATCAATATGCAGCTTTGATGTACTCCTTTCCCAGTTTGAAATTAGTCTGTTGTTCCATGTCCACTTGGCTAGGTTAGAAGCTCCTAAAGCCTGTGCTAAAACTAATGGCTCTGTGGCTGTTTCAGATTAACTCATAGAGTGTATAAAATATAAAGATTTCTGGGTCAAAATTCTCATCAAATGAGCTTTGGGAGATCCCCATAATTGCAATCAGAACTTCCAGTTTTTGTCATGAGGTATGCCATGAATGGGCTTGTGTTCGTGCAAACAGCCCCTTGGCCCAAGAGCTTGGTTCTGCTGTAAATCCCAACCTTTAACACTAGCTTCTATTTATTTTCCAAGACTTTGGTTTTTACATTGCCTAGCATGTTGATTTTTTCTTCGAGAAGTAGGAAACAAGAATAAATGGTTAATTAATGATTAGACCTTTTCCTCTTCCAGCTTCCTCTTAAGCCATTCTGCAGGCAGCCTATGTGGGCAAGAAAACATTTAATGAAAGATCACAGGGGTCAGCAAGTCTGCTTGCAGTGGAAAAGGATGAAGAATCAGCATGCAGACTTGCTGATCCTTGTGATCTTTCTTTAGATGTTATCTTACCCACATAGGCTGCCTGCAGTCTTTTCTTTCTTTCAGCACTTATCTCTTGAGTACTGGCTTTCAAGTGTCAAGAGGTTGAACTTGAGTTCAGTAATGTGAGGGGTCCCTGGGACACCTTCAGGCTCATGATCACTAGGACTCACAGGGTTCAGGAAAGTTGTGACACTATGATTACAGCTTATTGTGTTAGGACACAGATTGACATCAGCAAATGAAAAAGTCATGCAGGGAAAAGTCCAGTCTAGGTTCAATGCATGAGACAGGGTGCTCAGGGCTGGTGCATTCCAGGGATGGGATGTGGAAGGAGGTGGGAGAAGGGTTCAGGATGGGAAACACATGTACACTCATGGCTGATTCATGTCAATGTATGGCAAAAACCACTACAATATTGTAAAGTAATTAACCTCCAATTTAAATAAATAAATTAATTTAAAAAAGAAAAAAATAAGATTAAAAGCAGAAAATAGTAAAGTAGAATTCAATGAAAGCTTAGACAAAACCAATTGAGCTTTTGAGTATAATCTTCAAATCTTTTAAGCTCTGGCTCACTTGTAGTTTTGCTTTACCCATAAATATATTACCATAAAAAAAGGTCCAGGAGAAGCCAAGTGTCAGCATTCTCTCTGCAGAGTTAGATGGGGATGCACTCTCAACAGTGATGAGTGACAATATTTGCAAAGTACTGCCAGTCAGGTCAGGTCCCCCAAGCCTTGGTGTCCAGGGTTTCGACTGGGTGTCCATCAGGCATTCAGCACCTGAGTCACTGATCTTAGCATTTAGTCTCTGTCTCACAGACAGCAAACTGATACACTATGGCCCAAAGCCAAGGGCTCAGAGACATTTTTTTTGTCCTTGAGCCTAAACTTTAATAACATAATGTCTGGCCATACAGTGAAGCATACATATAGTAAAAACACCTTTAGGACACATTAGGAATTAGAACTCACATTCTCTTCAATATAAGCATTCACTCCTGTGAAGCTTGCTATCACTAAACAGACTTCAGATTGAACCATCCTCTGATCAGCTCCAACACTGGCCCCCACCCCACCTTCATGGGCTTTAATAAAGGGGCTTCTTGATGTTCTGGCAGTTTGGAGGTCACCCCAGCAACTTCTTAACTCTGCTCCTACTATAATGTCCTTGCTAAAATGCCCCACAAGAACAAGTCAAGGGTAGTTCTTTCTTTGAAAAGCTCAGTGTTTGAGCAGCCCAGGTTGTGGAGATGACCTTTCACTGCACAAGGATACTGGTATGACTTGAAATATCCAACTGATCCCTTCAGTACTCCAGAGGCCAATGTTCCCATGCCAGATGGTATCACCATGAGCAGATCCCTTTTCTGATGCAAGTGTGGAAGGAAAAGTTGAGAAGCCTGATTTGTAAACAATTCCCAGGTGATTCTGATAAGCTGTAAGGCTTGGAATCTTTGAGATGAGACGATTGTCAAGGATTTCAAACTATGATTTCTATGATTCTTGGAGTTAAAATTCCTTGGACATGCTTGCTAAGTGTCTTTTTCTTTCTCTGTATACTTATTTAATTAAGTTTAGTTTCTGGTGAAAGATTTTGCACTTTGGAGAAGTATTTCCAGATAAAAAATGAGGATGAGAAATAGATATGAGAATACAGAGTACCTCAACTCTGTCTCCAGAAGAGGAGGTGACAGGAAACCATTGGGCTCTCTGATCTGTTTCTACAAAGAACTCAGGACAAAAGACTGTTGTCACTGAAATGTGATGTAATGAAGAGATGTATGACAAACTGTTGAAAAGAATAATTTAGAATTTTGTTGCAACTCTAGACTATTACATGTCTCTTGGTCTCATTTACCTTATTAGCTAAGTGAGATGAAATAAAACTATCTTTGCATGATTATATTATTAAATATGTAGATTGCTTTTGAGAAATTGCAAATATAAGTGCTAATTATTAGATTAAAATTTTACTTCCCTAAAATGAGTTTAAAGTAGGTGATCTGCCCACAAAGGTTAAATATGCTCTAGAAATTAATTAATTTTCATTTTGGTGATGGCTTCCTTCTTTGTAATTTGCTACCAGCACCTTATTGTGTTGTCTTGTGGCTTCTAAGGCATCTTTCCTGTGTTTCTCTCTTTTCTCTAAATTTTTTTCTTATTTTTGTGTCTGGAACCTGTACTTTTGCCTACCCTTGCGGAAAATTCTGAAAGAGATGGGAATACCAGACCACCTGACCTGCCTCTTGAGAAACCTATATGCACGTCAAGAAGCAACAGTTAGAACTAGACATGGAACAACAGACTGGTTCCAAATAGGAAAAGGAGTATGTCAAGGCTGTATATTGTCACCCTGCTTATTTAATTTATATGCAAAGTACATCATGAGAAACACTGGGCTGGAAGAAGCACAAGCTGAATCAAGATTGCTGGGAGAAATATCGGTAACCTCTGATATGCAGACGACACCACCCTTATGGCAGAGAGTGAAGAGGAATTAAAAAGCCTCTTGATGAAAGTGAAAGAGGAAAGTGCAAAAGCTGGCCTAAAGCTCAACATTCAAAAAACTAAGATCATGGCATCTGGTCCCATCACTTCATAAGAAATAGATGGGGAAACAGTGGAAACAGTGTCAGACATTTTTGGGGGGAGGTGCTCCGAAATCACTGCAGATGGTGATTGCGGACATGAAATTAAAAGACGCTTACTCCTTGGAAGAAAAGTTATGAACAACCTAGATGGCATATTGAAAAGCAGAGACATTACTTTGCCAACAAAGGTCCATCTAGTCAAGGCTATGGTTTTTCCAGTGGTCATGTATGGGTGTGAAAGCTGGACTATAAAGAAAGCTGAGCGCCAAAGAATTGATACTTTGGAACCGTGGTGTTGGAGAAGACTCTTGCGAGTCCCTTGGACTGCAAGGAGATCCAACCAGTCCATTCTAAAGGAGATTAGTCCTGGGTGTTCTTTGGAAGGACTGATGCTAAAGTTGAAACTCCAGTCCTTTGGCCACCTCATGCGAAGAGTTGACTCACTGGAAAAGACTCTGATGCTGGGAGGGATTGGAGGGAGGAGGAGAAGGGGACGACAGAGGATGAGATGGCTGGATGGCATCACCAACTCGATGCACATGAGTTTGGGTGAACTCCAGGAGTTGGTGATGAACAGGGAGGCCTGGCATGCTGCAATTCATGGGGCCGTGAAGAGTTGAACATGACTGAGTGACTGAAGTGAACTGAACTGAAATATTAGTTGTGCACCAAATTCATTTATAAAGTTCTATTTTTAATGCCTACTTTTTCTTTTAGGCTCATTCTTTCAGAACTACAATTGAATAATACAAGTTCTTTGAATGCCTACTACATACCAGACAGTATGCAGGGCACTGGGGTTGAGGAGAGAGAAGCAAAGATTCTAGCATCTGACAGTCACTTAGATTCAGTTCCTCTCCTCTGCTATCCCAGCCCTAAATCAGACTGAAACTGAGCAGAACCCTGAGTACCCTCAACAAGTACAAAGGCCCTTCTTTGTTCTTCTTCTTTGTAGAAAAGCTGGTCTTTTAGGCTTCACTGAGTCATGAAAGAGTGGATTCAAGTGGTTAAGGAGAGTCAGAGTTTGAGTAACTGGTATACATTACTGCATTGTTTTACAGATAGCATAACAGCAACCAGGGGAAAAAAGCTAACTGTATGACAACCAGACTATAGGTATGACATGAGCTACTCCGTCTATGGCTAGCACAATTCTAAGAACAAGCCTCAAGAAAATGGGATCAACATTACTGCTCATAATAATCTGCATCTTTGTGAGCATCAAAATAACTGTAGCTTGCTTTACCCATGTAAGTAGGCAAGCAGCTGAAATTGTCAGCAAAGAGATGCTACAGACCCATGTCAACATCTTCTACTTCAGAATACAACACTATGTTAGTATGAAGAAGCTACCAAAGATGGACCTTTGCCCCTAGTCCCATAAAAGGGAATGATGTCTTGACAAGTGAGGTTTTGTAAGCAGCTCTTTTGTCCTTTGCTCATTGATTTATTTCTGTTACCTCAGTAAACTTTTATCATAAAAATGAGATCAGTAGGTAATGTTTCACCTAACTCCTGACTTACGCTCTACTAAATGTACATAGTACCTTGCCTAACCTGTTGATTCTTTACTTAGATTAAAAGAGGAATTAAGCAGTTAAAGAATGACTAGGTATCTGCCTGGAGAAGCCCCCTTAACAATCTTGTGGGCAGACCATGGGGACAAGACAACATCTGAAGAAAAATCATGAGGAATCAGTCAGTCTCGCATGATGTAGAATGATGCAGGTCTTGGCCTTCTGCCTCAATGATTCACTGAGATTCTTCCCCTCACTTCCCCTTTAAAAACTGTCATGGCCTAGCAGAATCATCTGAGTTGGTTTTAGGGGCAGGTGTCTACCTTATCCCAAGACAGTCAGGTTTCTGATTGAAACAGCTTTCCTTTGTACCAACATTTGCCTCTCAAGCATTGGCTTTTGAGTGGTGAGCAGCTGAACCAGGGCTCAGTAACAGTATATTGAGCACCTCTGTATGGAGGGTTTGTGGGCATTGTATACTCACTGTGGAAAGTTGTTACCAAGCTCATTATCTTTCTCTGAAAACTTACTTTTCTGGGTTCCCTTCTCTATTAAACAGCGTTATCCCAGCTTCTATGTTAGTAAGTCTGTCATCTCTGCATCCACTCAGTTGTCAGTCTTTGCTTACTCTGCCTTTGATGTGCCCCTCATCTCTCTTTCTGCTGCAGATCTAACTTGCACAGATGGACCTGTGTCTTCACTGTGTCCATGTGTCAGGTTATCACAAGGTTCCAGAGTTTCCTTCCTGCCCTGTATTTCCTGCTCACTTTCACTGCAGCCCACAATCATCCTCACTGTGTCATTCTGACTGCTCCCCCATCTCCTGCCATCTAGTCCCATAGAAAGGGAATGATGTCTTGACAAGTGAGGTTTTGTAAGCAGCTCTTTTGTCCTTTGCTCATTGATTTATTTCTGTTACCTCAGTAAACTTTTATCATAAAAATGAGATCAGTAGGTAATGTTTCACCTAACTCCTGACTTACGCTCTACTAAATGTACATAGTACCTTGCCTAACCTGTTGATTCTTTACTTAGATTAAAAGAGGAATTAAGCAGTTAAAGAATGACTAGGTATCTGCCTGGAGAAGCCCCCTTAACAATCTTGTGGGCAGACCATGGGGACAAGACAACATCTGAAGAAAAATCATGAGGAATCAGTCAGTCTCGCATGATGTAGAATGATGCAGGTCTTGGCCTCCTGCCTCAATGATTCACTGAGATTCTTCCCCTCACTTCCCCTTTAAAAACTGTCATGGCCTAGCAGAATCATCTGAGTTGGTTTTAGGGGCAGGTGTCTACCTTATCCCAAGACAGTCAGGTTTCTGATTGAAACAGCTTTCCTTTGTACCAACATTTGCCTCTCAAGCATTGGCTTTTGAGTGGTGAGCAGCTGAACCAGGGCTCAGTAACAGTATATTGAGCACCTCTGTATGGACGTTTTGTGGGCATTGTATACTCACTGTGGAAAGTTGTTACCAAGCTCATTATCTTTCTCTGAAAACTTACTTTTCTGGGTTCCCTTCTCTATTAAACAGCGTTATCCCAGCTTCTATGTTAGTAAGTCTGTCATCTCTGCATCCACTCAGTTGTCAGTCTTTGCTTACTCTGCCTTTGATGTGCCCCTCATCTCTCTTTCTGCTGCAGATCTAACTTGCACAGATGGACCTGTGTCTTCACTGTGTCCATGTGTCAGGTTATCACAAGGTTCCAGAGTTTCCTTCCTGCCCTGTATTTCCTGCTCACTTTCACTGCAGCCCACAATCATCCTCACTGTGTCATTCTGACTGCTCCCCCATCTCCTGCCATCTTCACTCATGCAATCATGTCCTGGTGGCCTCAGACTAGACAGGAATCCCCCACCCCCCCACCCCCACCACTTCTGTGTCTGCCATGTTTGGGTGCTTCTGTTGAAGAGCCTTCATCTGTGAAGATGTCTCCACTCCTCCCAGTTATTTGTCCATATTTCTCCTACAACATGTTTCATGTAGTATTTTCTATTCCCAAAAACTTGTTCAATGTCTGGTAGAGGAGAGGATGATTTTTTTTTTTCATAGTGAAGACTGAATAAGCAAAGTGAAATTTTTTGCATTTTTATATCTAAGGCCCTGTCTCTGTGACCCATACCAACTTATTTTCACTTTAGCAATTTAGACTGGATCATTGAATAGTTGATACATTTAATTGATGAAAATGCAATATGAAATGTGAAATGTAAGCATTAACTTGCTGGGTTCACATTTAGCTGGGAATTACATCTTAGTACAAACAGAGAATTAATTAGAAAATATCTTTAGGCTTTTCTTTCTTATAATATATTCTGATAAAATAGGTACACCTGAAAAATTAAGATAATCCAGTTTGCCTCATGTATTTTCAGCAAAGGAGCTGAAGAAAATGAAAGCATTCTGAGGTTTTGCAAAGCATATTTGCCTTACATTCTATGTCTACATTTTTGCCTAATATTGTGTTTTACACTCTAATGAAGTAAATACTGAAGAGTGTAGGGTTTAATTCTTTCACTGGTTATTGGGAATATAAATGATAGGAAGACATACAGTTAATTTCACTTATCCTATTTATGTATTTATTCATAAGCTGGCTGTATAACCCATTATCACTATTTTTCATGGTAGGATTATTGAGTCCAGTTATTATGTGAAGCTTTGGGTTTCCCTTTAGTTCTAGATATTCTAGGGTGGTGGCAGATGAGTTTATATTGCTGCAATCTGCTCCAGGAGATCATTCCTGGTAATCTGATTCTCTCTACAGGGTGGGTTTTGCAGATATACTTCAACTCATTTACAGCTCAGGATGACATGTGAGCTGGGGGACAATAAGGATTTAGTGATGTTATTGCTGGGTTAGGCTGCATGTGGCTATTTTTACAATTCTTCTAGAGATTTAATATTATTTCCAAGGGATTTTTCTTTTGCAGTGTTTGGTCTAAGACTATTAAGAAGCATAGCAAGAGAATACTTAGGATTCTCTTGAACTAAGCATTTAAATATAGAAGCACCCAAGATACAATGAAACAAAACAAAACAAAACAAAACAAAAAGCAGCAGCAAAATAAATACATAAATAAATACATAAATAAATTTGAGGAAAGTGTTAAACTGACTCCAAACAGCTTTTAGTGGATTGGGTGATACAGAGGGGTTCCACCCCAGCTTCCCCCCCTCCCCCAAAAGGTACTATTAAAACAAATGAGTTTTAAATATCTTTTTCTATTTTCTAGCACTTCAACTATTACTCAACTCAAATCTAGATCTGTAGCTGTCAGGGAAATGCTCCACCACCTAGCAGCTTGCTGCACACATGAGGTGGTTTTATTCCCTCTTTGTCTTTACTGACCCAGTCCCATCTGCTGGAGTCTATATAATTCCTACTCAGTTGTTAAGGCTCATAGCAAGTGTTCCTGACTCCAGGATACTTTCCTGTTATCCTTGGGCTGAGTTAGTGTCTATTGCATATTTCTGCCACTGTATTTTAAAATCTCATTTAAATAATGATCTCCTCATCTACTCATGTGTCAGTTTATGCCCTTAGACTCTGTGCTCCTTGAGGCCAGAGGTTACTCTTTATCATTTGTGCCCAGCTCTGCGTCTTCAGTGCAGTAGGGGATAATGTGGGGATGTTAGTATAATAAATAAATGAAGCCAACTCTTAGGGGTTGAAAATTTCACTTCAGTACAGCATCATCGAAAGCTATTACTTTGAAAAATTGCATTAAAGAGAGTATCAACTGAATTTTATGACATATCTGAATCACTGCACTAAACTACTGTGTTTAATTTCCTTCTAAAATAAAAGCAATATCTCTTGTCCTCTAGTTATTTAAAGGGTATATTTTTAAAACAGAAAGTGAAGGTGAATTAAGTATAAAGTCACAAGTGTAAATTGCTTCCCAATATAATCTTGAGTTCATATTTAATAAAGATAAGTTATTGAATCAACAATTACCTCATGTATGAGGATATTTGTACATAAATCACTTAGTTGGCTTGGATCTAACATTGATAGGACATAATTGGTCTTTAAAAGTTTTATGAAGAATCACAGATGTGAAATTACAAGTGTTATACTGTCTAATTTTGCCTTTCTATCAAGCAGACACCTGTTTTCTTGGTGGTAGAGATCTCGTTTTCTGTGTATTATTGATCAGTCCATAAGCTAATGCCCTCATGATAATTAGCAGCATGTTATTTCTAGTTTACATCAGGAAAAGTTATCAAAGTTTTCTAAGCTAATAAACTGTAAACTGAAGTTTTTTCCATCACCCTAAAAGATTTAAAGCCAGCACCAAAACATGCATTTTTGCATTTTCTGACTCATGATTTGATAAACTAGTGTGCTGTTTAAGCTTGTGTGTGGCACAGTGTTGGGATGTGTGATGAGAGCTGGAAAATAGCCAAGAAACCATTTTTACTCTGTTTTTCTTAATCTATAAGAGGCTGTCTCCTAAAGTTTTACTTTTTTAATTCTTTTGTTTTACTTTTAGAAACATCATTTTCTGCCAACCTCTTTCCATTTTCTATTCAAGAGTCTATGGAAGAGCAGCTTAAGACCACTAAATTGATGCCCCTCCCCATTCAGTGGTCTGAGTCTCTGGAGGCCAGCTGGGTGCCACCATCCCTAGAGGAGCCACTGGAGGCACTGAGTGCCCCTCTCCACAGTCTAGACCTTGAAGAACATGAAGCTCATGAAATATCACCTGAATGAGTGAATGATTTATCATTCTCCAGTGATTGAAATGTCTGGCCAGATAGTTCACCTCATAGCTCAAAGAATCACAAAAGTGGTTTTGCTTGAGATAGACACTGGACTTTGATACAGAAAAGAAGGACTTGTATATTTTGTCATATGAAATACTAAAAAAAGAGTGAATTTAAGGATTTACAGTTAACAATATGAACACTTTTCATTAATTCATCAAGGACACCTCTAAGTGAAACAACCTCTGTACCCCAATTATGAGATTCAGAGGAATAAGTGACTGCTTCAATCCGCAATACTGAAAGTTGTACTTGCTAACTCATACTGCTTTTGACTGTAAGTGCAATTGAAGCAGGAGATAGATGGATCCCAGTTTAGACATTTACAACTACCTTCCCATTTACACTTTCAAAATAAAGATAAGTAACAGAAACAGGATAAGCAGCTTGATTTCATTTCCTGTGGGCACTACAAGATAACAATAATGCTTAGTAGCAGAGGGGCTGAGTCTGCTTGAATAAAAGATAAGGAGGCCACATATTTCTCTTTCTTAAGGTCGAGGAGAGCGCCCCCTTCCCCCAATACTGCACATGCACAGAAAGGTACCTCAAAGGAAGGGGTGCCAGACCATAATAAGTTTTGCTACTTCCCAGAGACCCTCACACTGAAATCCGTCTTGGCTAAAAGATACATGAGCACACAGGGGAGGGCCCTGAGCCAGAAGAAATAAGGACTAAAAGCCAGACAAAGCAAAATGATGAGCTAGAAGAAACCCAGAACAACTGCCCCAAGATAAGTGGTCTAATTCACCTCAAAAGCTTGTGACATTTTCTCTGAGCCCACCCAAGTGTCTATCCACATGTATTTTTTAATAAACAATTAACTTGTTTCACTACTTTCCATCTCTTTGCTGAAATTCCTTTCTTCAAAGCAGACAAGAGCCGGTGCCATATAGTCACCAGCCCCTGTGGTCTAATTGTTAAGATTTGGTGCTTTCACCTCCACACCCTGGGTTCAGTCCCTGTTGGAGAACTGAAATCCTGCTTCAGACTGCTGCAGTTACGGCCACCCTGAGGTCACAGTGTCAGTTCAGTGAGAAAGGCAAAGAGCAGCTTCATATTATTATGAAAATAGGGTCCTGATGTTCCCTCTGATAGGACCTTAAGGACTCTTAGGAGGTCTATGACCATGCTTTTGAGAACTGCTGTCCTAAGTGATATAAGGTTACAGAAACTCTAACAGGCTTAGAGAGTGTTTACATATTTCCCTAGTTCAGTTGTCCCTTGGGTGAAAGGGAGTGGTTCTGGGATCTGCCCCACCCATAACAAAATCTGAGGATGTTCAATCCCTTATAGACAATGGTGTAGTATTTGCATGTAGCCTATCCACATTCTCTAAACACTTTAAATCATCCCTAGACTATACTACTTATTACTGTGTGCATACTACATAAATAGCTGTAAATTCAATGTAAATGCTATATAAGCAGTTGTAAACACAATGTAAATGCTATGCAAATAGTTGCCGGAGCATGCAAATTTAAATTTTTCCTTTTGGAAATTTCTAGAACTTTTTTCTGACTATTTTCTATCTATGGTTGGTTGAATCCATAGATGTGGATCTCAAGGATACAAAGGGCTGACTGTATTAGGTTTGTCCCAGCAGTTCTTACTTCTAGGGTTGGTAAACATTTCAAACAAGTTGGAAATTAATTTGTCAAGTTTCTCCTGAATGTGCTACACTGTTAATTAACGGGACAGCATTGCTAATTGCTAAATAGCTAGCATTTTCTTGCTTTTCAGTGTTGGAGGATGCATTAACAGTAATTACTTCATCTTTATTGTATGTCTTCAAATTAATTTTTAGTTGGTGTAAAACGTGTTGTTTTCTGCTGGACAACAATCCTAACTGGCCATTATTATACATATCAGTTCAGTTCAGTCGCTCAGTTATGTCCTACTCTTCGTGATCTCATGAACTGCAGCACGCCAAGCCTCCCTGTCCATCACCAACTCCCGGAGTTCACTCAAACTTGCGTCCATTGAGTCGGTGATGCCATCCAGCCATCTCATCCTCTGTCATCCCCTTCTCCTGCCCCCAATCCCTCCCAGCATCAGTCTTTTCCAATGAGTTAACTCTATGCATGAAGTGGCCATAGCACTGGAGTTTCAGCTTTAGCATCATTCCTTCCAAAGAACACCCAGGACTGATCTTTAGAATGGACTGGTTGGATCTCCTTGCAGTCCAAGGGACTCTCAAGAGTCTTCTCCAACACCACAGTTCAAAAGCATCAATTCTTCAGCACTCATCTTTCTTCACAGTCCAACTCTCACATCCATACATGACCACTGGAAAAACCACAGCCTTGACTAGATGGACCTTTTAATACATATATCACCTTCTTATTTTAGCTTTAAGTTTTTTTTTTTTTCCCCTCATTCTATGCTTCCTTATCTAGAACCATGATATATAAGGCAATGGTGGAGAAAGAGATGGAACTTTATGATAATTAACCTTTCATGGCCTGGGAAATTCACAAAACTCTGAGCAGCTTTTTGAGGAAGATTTCTGGACACTTTGTGGCGATAGACTGGAGATAGATTCAAACATATTCTGGCTGTCCTAGATCTCAGAACTGAGAATCTGGCCGCCAAATACTTGATTTACCTTTAAAAGGTGATATTCAGAGTTTAGTTGTGGCGTAGCTCTCTTCAGGCATGAACCTCACACAGCAATGGCAGAAGGGGAAACTGACAAGCTAATCTGTAACTTGTATGCAAATTTTAGATTGAATTTGCATAATTTGTGACCATACTGAAATATGGTGTGTCAGTGACAGGTTAGAGTTTCACCTTGTGTTAATTTAGTGTCTTTGTTTAGCTTTACACTGCAGCCTTCTTCGGCAATCACTGAAATTCTTTTTTGTTGCAGAAAATTTCTCAGCATGGCCAGGTGGCACTTAAAGAGGAACATAATTTGGCTCCAAATGGCAAAGTCAGAGGACACATGGTAGCTGCCCTGTCTGGAGGTTGGAGTGAGTCAGCTGTTCTAGTTACTGCCCAGTGCTGCCTGGTCATGCTCCCTTCCCAACATCCCCTTCTTCACACAGGATTCAGGTTGTTCTTTATCTGTCCAGTTGGGTGCTTATGACTTGAAGCATTGGGCTTTATCTTTCTCATGCACCTTGCTATCTTTGGCACATTTGCTTTTTTGTTGTTGGTGGTGCCAGAACTCACCTGTTATATGACAGGCTTTGATAGACTGAATCAATTCTTGTTTTTTCTTCTTAAAAAGCCTATCAGACTTTCTACTTCTCTTTTAGAAATGAAGACTGCTTCATAATAGTTACTATGGGAATAAGAAAAATGTGACACAAGAAATTGTCTCATTTCACATATTATCAGGAAGAAAATGTTTTGACTTTTCAGTGCTCATTGAGATGGGAACAAATTTTAGATGTCCCAGAAATCTTCAGTTCAGTTCAGTTCAGTTGCCCAGTTGTGTCCGACTCTTGGTAATCCAAACCACAGCATGCCAGGCCTCCCTGTCCATCACCAACTCCTGGAGTCCACCCAAACCCATATCCATTGAGTCAGTGATGCCATCCAACTGTCTCATCCTCTGTCATTCCCTTCTTTTCCTGCCCCTAATCCCTCCCAGCATCAGGGTCTTTTCAAATGAGTCAGCTCTTTGCATCAGGTAGCCAAAATATTGGAGTTTCAGCTTCAGCACCAGTTGTTCCAATGAACACCCAAGACTGCTTTCTTTTAGGATGGACTCTTCTTGCAGTCCAAGGGACTCTCAAGAGTCTTCTCC